>JAQQZZ010044637.1:0-10279 GCA_030265115.1 Mopalia vespertina | reverse complement strand
TGTCCACTTCACACTGCTCCTTGCCTTATTACGGTGGAAAACCGGGAGGAAACCTTGTAAAAACCACCCCCGCGATTCTCTGGCTAATTGAAGTTCACGTCCCAGAAGAGCTGTCACACTCACATGAATAGTGGATGTTTGATAATCTCATTTTGTTTACTTCCACTGGGCTCTCTGGGTCTTTATAAAACCACAGAAGCTCCTGTTAAATGTCCACAAATTTAAATAAAAACTTATTTTCATCTGACAAAACATGTTTCCAACAGTTGAAATTTTGTTTTTGATATTTAATTTAGTGATAAAAATCTAACGCACTTGATTGGTCAGAAGCTTGATAAAGTAGGTGTATGGAGAAAAAGTCATGTACAAACCCCATACTGCTATGCCACAACTTTTAGCGGGAAGATCTTAATTATAGTGATATTTATTAATTGAAACAATTATGTTTGTTATAGTTTAACACAACTAGCTTTATTCATTACCACAACAGACCAAAAACTTAACAGGTGTTCCCTTTTAAAATACTACCCGATATCTCCAGCAAATAGACAGTTGTCATTTTTTAACTGGAATTTTTGGGGGGTATTTTCACTCATACGCAAGCTCCTCAGCACGGTGGGAGAAGGAAACGGTTACCCTCAACATCACTAGCATCAAAGTCAAGACGGAACTATTCCAATAGTCTGTCACAGCCTAGGCTATGTAGATATATAAAATAACAGACATAAAGTAGTTTGTGTATTTGATCATAATTTATTAGCCCACAATTCACTTGATGGTATAATTACAAAGCCTATCTCAATTATGACACTTTAGATGTAAGTAAAACAAGCATAGTCTCGTACTCTCTCAATAACAACAAAAACACACCTCAAAAAGCCTTTTTCCACTACATGTACTTTCAAACTCTGCAAAAATGGCATCTATGAAAAATGAATTCCTATACAAATGAAGTCTATACGAAATGAAAATGATTTTAAAAAATTGATAAAGATTGAACAGGATTTTACCATTGATGAAAACAAGTAATAATAACAATAGGGTGAACAGACAGAATATTAAATACAGAAACCCAAAGACTGTAATAAAATATACAATTACTTCTGCTAGAAGTGTTATTAAGAGACTACTTCCAAAGAATTACTAAAAATATATTTTCTAAACCTATCCCATAAAATATAATATTTTTTTTTACTAAATAAAAGAAAGGTAAATGTCAACAGATTCTTTTCAGAACTTCTGTGCATGTTCTTGCCATCTGGTCGATTTTAAGTGACCGTATAAGCTTACATATGGTAACATTTACAAAAGGTCCACGATAAGGTCTATTCCCCTAAGTTGTAGCAATGGTCATAAATAGCAGTCAGTTTGTACAATAAATCTGATAAAACCAAATGAAAATTAGCTCATGTGTGGCAAATCTATAGCAAATGATGTTAGATAGTGTGGTGATATAAAAAGGTCATTCCCTCAATTCTCAAACAAAATCCCACATAGCATTGGGCCTCAGTAAAAATGCTTTCCTGGTAATTTCACTGTTTTGGTGACAATGTGAACAGACATTGCTCATCTATATTTGTTGAAGTATTTTGTTTGATCCAGTCGAGATCACACAATACTGTGAGACAATTAAGACCTGGTTTTAAGACTGATTAGAGAACATGTGACTGCTCATATGACTTGCACAATAGAATAGTTCCATGTGACTTGGCTGGTATCACGTTAGGACCCTGTTGAATGGTATTGCTTGATTGATTGTTTATTGCAGGTATTAATAAGAACTGTTACCTGTACCAAGAAAAAGAAACCAGCCTGTCCGAGGTATTTTACTCCAGATCGGGCTTAACTGTAAATAGTTAACAATCCGACGATTTACTTACATTTCCCTATTTCTTTGTTTAATGTAGCCCTTGTCAGATTTTGGATCGGCTAGTATCCTACATAAACCGGAGTCACTAATCCATACTGTGTGGATTAGTGACACAGGTTTAATCCATCATAACATAACTTTTGGTCAGAGTTACAACTTAATCAGAGTCACAACTTAATATCCATTAAACCTATTCAACTGAACTGTCCATACTAGTATGGTCAATGCAGAAACTGTAACATTTCAGAAAATCAGATATACAAAGTAACGAAGAAAGCTGAAACCTGGAGCAGTAATGAACACATCAGCAGTTAACAAGGGATGTAGGAGACATACATTTAAAAGAAGACAAATAAAGGACACCATTTCTATCTAATTCTTATCAACCATGAAAAATTAAATAGACATTTATAACACAAGTCAACTGCCTTCAAGATATTATGCATTGAAGACCCAATACATTTTCTTATAACAGAAAATAACAGACTAAATTAACATATACATTAAAGTGGAACACATTTCTGTGATCAAAATATAGCCAGTAACTAAACACTATTGCACTTTTACTCCTTAGAAGAAACAAATATACAGCTAATCAGCTTTTACACAAAAACTTTTTACAGGTCTAATAAAAATTGTATGCACAAACCATGTAGTATCGTAGTCACCATTTACTCCGGCAAAATGATTGGTGATATTTACATGAAATACAATATGACTACACAAGAAAAAATTTCATTAAAAATGTTCATAACTAAATTATACATACCTTGATAATTTAGCGATATATACAGTCATGGTATTATAAACAGTTTAACACAAAAATGTGCATTCGTGTCATTGTATGTATGAAGGACAAAAGGTTAGTCCCATTCAAAAAATCTGTCTAATCTACAATACTGTTTGTTTGATAATTACATGTGCAATTGTTGTATTAATCGCCTCAATCTTACATTACAATATGACTACATATAATCAAACAGCCAATAAAAGACAATCCGCTACAGGACATGTCCACAGAGTTAGCATAAACAGATAACTTTACGAAACAATTGTCAAAATGGCTGAGTGGGGAGTGACAACAGTATCATTTTCCCTGGAGTGAAGATGCCTCGTAACAAGAAGTCTCATCATAGAATGTTCCCCTGGGTCTACACTGTTGAAACTAAATTTGACCGAACAGTTTGTCTGATTATGACCCTGATTTACATGTATCTGTTTTAAGTGTTTTACTCTCGCCTTGGTCCCAACAAACATGTAACAGTTTTTTCCGTAGTAAATTTGAAAGTTACTTTTTATGAAAAATTATAGCTCTGAGACTACAAATCTAGACCAATAAACAACGTTACTTTCAAGAAACATATTACATTTATGTCAATTTTTTCTTCTTGCAAACTCTGTAAGCAAAGACTGATCTCCTATCTGGATTGCTAACATGTGTGTCAAAGTTAAGCGACGAAAAGCAAAATACAAACAAATGTCCTAAATGCACTTATGGGTGTCATGTGTAAGCCCTTACGAACCACATTACAGTCTATGGAAAAAAGGTAAGAGAATAGCCTGGATGAGGTAGAACTATTTCAACAATACTGCCAAAAGGCTCAGTCCGATCAAAGGTCTAAAAGAAAATGTGGCGCCATTTACCTATGTTTGCAGCGAAGATGACCACATACTGTTTTTATTTCACTTTTTCAGAACAAGGTGTGGCACCACTTATGTTTGTTTGCAGCAAAGTTGATCAGATACGAGCTGTTCAGTCAAGCTTTTAGAACAAGATGTGGCGCCAGTTACCAATGTTTGCAGCAAAGTTGATCACATACAAGCTGTTCAGTCAAGCTTTTAAAAACAAGGTGTGGCGCCAGTTATGTATGTCGCAAAGATGATGGCATAAATTATAGATATATTTATTAATTGGATTGGAGCTTTGTGATAAATGCATGGTAGATGTAATAAAGTATGTGACAGGTTACTGACCTATAACCAAGGAGAATAATAAAGACTTAAATATTATGTCTTAGCCAGTGACCCTGTACATCAATGATTAGTTTATTGTCATATAAATAGGTACATTGTATAAATAAGTATTGAAAAAGTTTATTTAAAAAATTTGAATTGAAATCAAATTTAACCGTTTTATTTCTTTTCTTCCAACTGTTTAAGTTTATTCATTTTCCTCCATTGACAGTATGAACGTGCTTGAAACTTACTATACTTTAAGCCTGAGGGAGGATGGTATTGCTGAACAGTTAAACTTCAGTGATGTTTCACAATATCACAAATACCCTTTATTATAGGTTGATGCCGAAATGTGCAGAATTTCTTACGCTGAACGTTAACTATGCTGAGGGAACCATCCACACACAAACAAAAGTGAAATGAAAATCAGATCTAGAATGGGTGATGATAGTAACTCTAGACTATACATAGAACACAAACTTTGAAGAGAGCTAACATGTGCATGGTTTTAAGAAGTATTGGTTTTCTGGCTTTCGTCTAACATTATATAATCAGAGAGTTTCTTGTATCATAATCGATATATTAGGTTCTTGTCTATGGAATTAGCTGACCATAGTAACAGCCACACACTGGTACTTTACACTTTATCACAACACTTCAATACTATAGTTGGTTTCTCATCCACAGAAAGTCTTTGCACTGCTACATGTACTGTATGATTCTCAAAAATAAAAAAAGACATAGCTGTTGCATTCTACAGAAACAGTGCATGTAAAAACAACTAAAATGTTTTGGCATTTTGGAAATGTATTTCCCGAAAAGAAGCGACAATAGTAATCCTTGCAGTGCCATGAACATATCTCCAACTGCATTGCATACAGAATAAGCAAAGAACTGAAAGCCATGAAATCTAGTGAAGGTTTGTATACTGCTATACAGGTAGGTTTCCAGATGACAGCACGAGTTATCCATTGAAAGGTAGCCAGCTATATCCATCTGTACTCCATACACACCTGGCTCGTTAATACACTTGACTGTAAATGTAGACACCACATCGTCCAATAACTATTGACCAAGCAACTCTACACCTTGGTGTTCTTCATACTTATCTCAGTTACATGGGCAAAGATAATCCTCAATCCACACGGTCTTAATGAATGACAAATACGCCTTGAACAGAACTACAAGTACACACAGTAGTTAAGTCTATTGCTCAATCAGATCTCATAAATCAGTGGAAGTAGTCGATCATTGCTTAATTTGCACAATTACAGGTATATTGGAAACTTATGATAACAAATGCTATGTCAAACAAGGATCTCCAACTGCAATGATTACAGACTTGGCCACACGGAACAGTAACTCTGCACAGCAGTTGACAGGTTGATTAGCCAGGTGAATGTATATCTAGATAACGCAGTTAATCAACACAAGGGCATAAGAGGAACTGAATTGCATAAACACCTGGTAGACAGGTAAGCACGAATGTTCGTCTAAAGCTTCAACAGAGCTCAAACTGCAATGCCTGTGAGCTAGGTCACACGATACTGACAGTCGGCAGGGTGGCAAATGGGAGTGCTACTGAAATAGCCCTCTGTTGTTAACCATATCCTTCAATCGATATCCGTGCCTGGGTGACTTGGAGCGGTCACACTAGTGACTGGACTAGACATCTAAAGTCGATTCACTGTATACAGCCCTGAATTTTGTCAATCCACTCCACAGCAGTCTTAGCTTCAGTGGCCAGGAAATGATACACTCTTTTCAAGGTCTTCATCTGCAGAGAAAACAAATGTCAGTGCTGATATAACTTGATATGGCAATAATTCTCAATTTTATTTCAATCCGAGACACAAATGTGTCCTTGTTCATTTTGTAGAAAATTGAAAATTCCCCATTACCAAAGTAAAGTTCTACTAGCAATAGAAGTGCAACAATACAATGGGTGTTGGATATGTCCTCATAATATATCAAAAACATTTAACAAGTCATTTGATTGACTGTACTGTCTGTCGAGAGGAGTGAGTCGTATGAAAAGTGTTGACATGGACAATGCTATTTGGTTTTCATTTTAATTTAATTATTATGCACAAGGTATTAGGCATATTTTTTTGATTTGATTGGATGTGTTGTATAACATCTTAAAAACACTTGGTTAAACAAAATGAAATGATTCCTCTATTCATAAAGTATGCTTAGTACTCAACTTTTTATGAAAATGTTTAGTCATTATACATGTACATGAGTATTCTATGTGGCAATATATAACCACTGGTCAATTTGTATAAAGAGATACTTACCTCAAAGAAAGCATTTTCATCCGCCTTCTTGGGCGCTGACTGTACATTCCTAATGGCCTGAACTGACACCACCTCTGCCAAGTCAATGTAGCCCTTACAGTTAGAGTCCTCCATAGCATCATAATACCTCAGCTGAAACAGCACACAAAGACATTTCAGTTTGGTGATATACTTATTTGTTTTACATCGTTGTTATTATAAAGGTTATTTCACTTATTTGGCAATATGCAAGTCCAAAGTGTGAAAGAAACTAACTTTGATGCCTCTGGCAACAATGACAAGACTGGACAATCACAGGACACAAAACTTAGATGACGAAAGAACAGTTTGGCTTTGTGTTGCCTCTTAGATCTTAGAACAATTGAGGAACAGAAAGCTCACTCTAATCATTCTCTTAGACAGGTCATATGATGCTACTGTCTCTTCTGATGGGAAAAGCTGATGATGCTTCACTATAATATAATGGTTGAAACCAATAACCCATTAGACGCAAAGCCTGATATCCCATCCAGTCACAGCATACCAACACCCAGCCAGTTACTCAACCATCAGCGCTTATACAAACCCCAGGCCTAATACCCCATCAAGTCACAATATACCAGCACCCAGCCTGTTACCCAACCACCAGGGCTGTTACCCCACCCAGTTACAGTATACCAACACCCAGCCTGATACTCAAAAGCCAGTGGTTATACAGACACACAGTAGGACACTCCACCAGGTCATAGAATGACAAGCAGACAATACCCCACCCAGAAAATACTGTGTCTGTTCTAGCCATTTATACTGTATTGTAGGAGAAAGAGAAAGATCTGGTTTCATCAGTGTTTTTTGCCAATGTCATTGAGGGAGGTTTCCATTATCCACTGTGTTGGTACACCGTTACATGAGTGAAATCATCTTAAGTACCCCATAAAACACCAATCAATCAAACAAAGAGTATAATATGATCCAGGAAAAAATCTAAAATTTAAAGTTGAAATATCCTTGTCTTCTAAAACATCTCAGTATGAGATTTAATTTATTTACCTATATAAAACTATAAAAGCTGGGTTAATGTTTTACAATTTTGTCAGGAAGTTTAAGATATGTTGAACATAACAGGAAACTGGGTCAATGGACACATTAACCATATGAAGGGTTTAACATACCAAGGGTTTTTCAATAATAATTCCATGCAATCAAAACTTGTATATTTTAAGTGCAATGCAATTGACAAGCCAACTGTGATGATGCATATAATGTTTTTTTTGACTGTCTTAATGAAATTGTTCTAACGTAGTAATTTCCAAATCAAGCTGAAGCCTTGACTCATTCTTTTTTTCAACTGATTCTTGTTAAACACGACACTTAGGGTTATTTCACTCATATGGCAGCGTGAGACTAACGGGTGGAGAAAACAACCATTGACCTCGTAGGCAACAAACAATGACTAACAATTCAGGACAATAACAAGAGGATAAAATAATTATAACGTTCATGCCAGTAGAGCATAACTTGACAGAAAACCAAACCTCCCTACCCTGAATAAAATTTATGTATAAAGATTACTTGTTAAGAAGTACTTTCTGAGCATTACATGTATTTTACTCTATTCAAAAATTCTTTTAAATTTTAAATCTTTTAAAAACCTTTAAGAGTATTTTCTGACCATTATGTATATTTTCTAATTTCATAAATTTCTTTTTGAGTATTTTCTTTAGCCTTTTCTGTTACTTTTTCCTATTATGTGAAGTATTTCACATGGTTGGCATATTTGTGTATTTGAGCATAAGATATGTGTACAAAATATTCCAAAATACACAAGGTAGGAAGGTCTGTTAAACCCCCTCCCTGCAGCCACATGCAATCTGCATTCAGAAAAAAACAAGCAAACAAACATTCCAAACTATATATTAGATACAGTAGGTTATAGAGTACCTGATGTTTGATAGCATCGAGGACAAACCATCTCTGTTTCCAGCCCTTGAGTAAAGCTCCTCGTTTGTAGAGATAGCCCTCATGTGTCCGTATCTCACCCACGTTTGAAGAGAACTGGTCGTACGTGTGAGTACCTGATCCAATACTACCCACTGCATGGCAAACACAACCAGGTTAGAGTATACAACAGTGATGTTAGTTTAGTGAGGGGGAGGGGATAAAAAAAAAACTTTGGTTATGATAACTATTGGGAGTCTCGGAAAGTTGGCAAGGGAGGGTATTTCAATCCTTGTATGGCGGTCCTCAGATGTCACAGCATTCTTGACAGTGATGCTATGAAATGACGTTAAATACATTTATCCATTTTGACGTTTCTAGAAGGCCACGAATGTTGACCTGCAAATGCCCACTTTATGACATTACGAGACTCCCATTATAATCTAGGACTAGTTTGAAATAAACATCTGATATTTCACAAATCACATGTTTAGTTAGGTCAGAAGTCTATGAACAAGAATGCCACATCCCATTACATGTGTACCTTATGTCCTCTGCATTATAGTCATTTTTGTTAAGCTTTTAAGAGTAGCACCCTCTCTTATACTATAGAGTATTTGTGGTTTGAAACATTGACTTCGGAAAGATAGGAACTGTTGTTATACATGTACTTGATAACCCAAGATCACCTTTAGATCTCATGAGCAGTCTATGAAGTATAAAGCGTTTAAAGCAGGCCAACTATGTGTCCCTGTCGTGAATATGGGTAAATAAATGGCTGTAAACTTCTAGGTTATAGACCTCTGGGGTTGTCGGAGACAGGTTTTGCTCTCCTTTATGTCAAGAGTGTTAATCACATCAACTCACACATTTATTAGGAAATAGTAGCATCAACTTAAAGAAATCTTAAACATCTTAAAGTCTAACAAGACACAAATCCAGGTTTGTACACCTTAAATGATGATTCAATATATACATGTCTTTTATACATGTATTTCTCAGAAACCATATAAAATTGCAGGATGGGATCCACTTTTAAGAGTCAAAACAAAACTACTGCCTTATTAAGGTTGCTTCAAGTCAGGAATAATGTCTGATAGTAATATTCAAATTGTGGTAATCAAATAGGAAATGTGAGGGATATTGATGTTGTTATATAACTGCAAGTACCAGAACAATTTCACAAATGTTTACATAGAAATTTCTGTAAATTGCTGCAAAAACATTTATCAATGTGCATGCTTTCATAGAGTTGCCTGAAAAATCTTAGATAAATACTAAAAGCAGAACTGCAATTGAAAGTATAAATTTGACTAAATTTGCAAAAAAGAACTGGAAAGGTGATGATAATAAGTTCATAAGGATTTAATACATGTATTATGCAGCTAGAATGGATCTAAAGTGCAATTTAATGCTCATAATGCAGGAAGAAAAATAGTGAAATACACAGAAATGACTCTAAAGTCAAAGCTACCTGTAGAGGCTTTCCCGTTGTCTGATAATCCACTCCGAGAAAGATTAGCTGTACTACCACTAGAGGGCAGCACTCGTAACTTGGTACAGTTTTTCGGAACATAGTGGACACACTTGTCGTGACAGTTATAGCCACAGTCAACACACTGCATACCCAAAGGAGACACTGAAAATAAAACAGGAAGGTTTTAGGATATCTTTCCAGATAATAACAAGAGCTTTAGTAAACGGAACATACGCCCTTTTGGGGGTGCTCGTGGGATAACCATGGAAACCTAAAACATTTCAAACAATGTCCCGCAACATGCCATGTTCTAAGGGTGAATCCGTAATAGCAAAAGGCACAATAACAACCAACGGTGAATGTGTAGCAAGTTTAAAAAAGATAGGCCCTATAATTTTTTAATTCAACTGTAGAAACAAAATTTCACTTTCACCAAGTCCAACTTTTTATCCATAGAAATAAAAAAATTAACCAAAAATGGTGAATCGCAAAAGGCACAACTACAATCGATTGTGAATGTGTATCTACCAAGTTTCACAAACAAAGGCCTTATAGTTTTCGAGTTCTGATCCGGAACGGATTAGAGCCATTCGGCTAGCTGGACGGACAGATTTTTAAATGATAAATCCGTAATAGCAAAAAGCACAACTACAGTTAAAGGTTAATATGCCTACCAAGTTTCATAAAGATAGGCCTTATAGTTTTCTAGTTCTGCTCCAGAAACAGATTACAGCCATCCAGCCAGCTGGACGGACAGAT
>JAQQZZ010044626.1:0-10279 GCA_030265115.1 Mopalia vespertina | reverse complement strand
ATCAGCCGACTTCTTGGTGTTACGAATCATTGATGTTTCTCAAGGATCAAGAGACCACTTCAGACTCTCTAAGTACACGGTGCCGGTACGGAAGATCTGTATCAGCCGACTTCTTGGTGTTACGAATCATTGATGTTTCTCAAGGATCAAGAGACCACTTCAGACTCTCTAAGTACAATTTCACAAGTAGAAGAAGACCAATGTTCACAAGCCACTGAATCTGAGAATTTGAGTCAGGTAAACTTATGATTCATACTGTTTCATTTATTCTTTTCCACTCTCACATTGAAAGAAAAGACCTTGATACAATAAAATATGATTCATTTTAAAGATCATACTGGTCTGATTCCCAAACTATTTTGAAATGTTTTGTGTGAGGTTTTAAAGAGGAGTTATTATCATTTAGGTCGATGTAATGTAAGGTGGACATTTTGGACCATATGTCATGATGGTATTAAAATTAAAGATTCTTAAATCAAAACACCATTAAAATTCTGCTTTTAAGTGAGCTCTCTGTATAAATAAAATCAGCCATTGCTTTGAATTTTGTAGCCGAAAATTTGCCTTTAAATGACTTTTCCCCCACAAATTTGAAATATGATCAAAAATATCCACCTTACAACATTAGGGTTCACATGGTCATAACTCAAAGTAGACAAATCGTAACTAAATTCAAAACTGTTTTGGAATCAGGATGATTTGGTCTTTCAAATACGCCATACTTAATTGTATCGAGGTCTTTCACTTTAAGGTTTTGATGGTTTCGAGTAATTTAAGCACACCTTGGTCCGACACCCTGGGGAAAGTTCAGGACGACTTTTAATCGTGCATCATGAGATCCCTTACTATTGCCAAGGAACACGTCAGGTTGTGTTGAAATACTGACGGAACGCATTTCTCGTCAGTTGAGCCTTTGCACCAATGTGCCGATTCACAGTGTTACGAAGCCTCTCAAGTTCTCGTTGGGACTCCCTCCACTCTCCATTATGTTGAATATGATTTGCGTCCTCCCAATCAACGCCTCCCACCCTCAGATAACTTCCGGCTTTTTACCGAAGAAAATTGTGCAGGTAGCAACAAGCCATTGTTACCGTGGCTGCTTTCTCCGGGCAAAGTTGAATTGGTCTTTGAAATATTCCAAACCTGGAGACTAATATGCCAAACACATTTTCAGAAACTCTCCGCGCTCGACTTAATCGGTAATTGAACACATTTTCCTCTTTGCCTAGATTTTCACCCCCATAAGGCTTGACAAGGTTTTCACTCTTCACTCTTCCGTTGACACCTACATCAACCATTATAAACTCGTAGTCTGCATTCACAACAGCCATTAGGACTAGACTAAAAAACTTTTTATAGTTGAAGTAAAATGACCCGGATTCCGGAGGTTTCTTGATGGCAACATGTTTTCCATCAATAGCCCCGACACAGTGGGGGAAGTTCCACGTTGAGGCGAAACCGTTACTAACTTCGATCCATTCTTCAGCGGTGCTCGGCATCTGAGGGCAAAAAGTAAAAGTTTTGGTTCAAAACATTTCGTACTTATAATACATGTAATGTATCACATTGAATATCTGGATCTCATTTACTTTCAGGTTAGTGGCAATGATATCAGCCATGATGAAGCAGAGAGAGCCGAAACTCCGGAAGTTGTTACATATGCTTCAAGTGAAAGTGCTAAACCGACACCTTCGCCGACTATCAGTGGGACACCGTGCATCAAAAACAATGCGCGGATGGCCATAACAAGTAATAAGAAAAGAAAAGTAAGCGACTCCCAGCAGGCAAAGGATGAACTGATTTTGCTTGCCACAACACGTTTGAAACAACCAATCCCTGATGAGCACAAGTATCTTACACAGACAAAAGTATGGGCTAATGAGTTGCGATCAATGGACTCAACACAACAGATATATGTGAAAAAGGCCATCAATGACATACTTTTTGAAGGTCAGTGTGGTACTCTGAATAGATACTCAGTACAAATCAACAGTGGCACATCATTTACGACTCCGTCAAGCCGATGCAGTACTCCGCTCAGCGGCTGCAGTGACCAGCAACCGCAGACTTATATTTCACGCTAAATGCGTCGACCGTTGACAAGCATCCCGACCTCGCCAATTACTTCTCCAACTTTAACCCATCCAGTTAATCGCACTATGTACGATGTACAAACGCTAATCTCAATAGATTTGATATGTTGACATTTTTGTTCACAAACTGTTATGTTATGTTGTGCTGAATCGTCTTTTCTAAACATGTAATCCTCGTCACCTGATAATCAAAAGCAGGGCGATGTGAAGGTAATCTTTTTAGCCATCCCACTTTCAGTTAAAAGTTTTGAATCGGCGATTCAATAAAGCGTTTTGTTTGTATTTTCATTTTTAATTGGTAACATCGTTGGCGTGAGGCGAATATGCAAGTGAAATTGCGAAATTTTATTTGTAATCATATATCCACATTGCTTTAAATGGAATCTATTGCGTTTTTGAAACAAACAATCAAAGCAAACAAAGGGCGCCAGTGGTAGATTTTTAATTTAATGCTTATAAAACGATTTCACGATCTGTGGAAAAGTTTTTTTTTTATTTTGGTGGCTGACTTCTGGATTTGAAGCTGGGGTAATTTTTGACAAAATATATAAAACGTTTTGATATAATAAAAGCAATCAGCAAAATAATTTCTCACCTTTATTATCTGTTGCTGCTTGAGAGAATGTATGATGGCTTCACTCGTCTCGATTTTTCCGATTGCCTGTGGTGACGTTGCGGTAAGAAATTTCAGATCCTCAAAAGTATTGCCAGTGGCAAAGTATCGCAACGTTATGCTTAGTCTCGCTTCTGGTGAAATCGATTCGCGCATTATTGTGTCCTGTTTCATGATTAGTGGCCTCACTAGGTCAAGAAGTTGGTCGAATGTAGGCCCATCCATACGCATAAAATTCCGGTAATCCCCTGGTTCACTGTCACGAAGCTCCCGTAATAACAGCATGTGGCCTTACTGTCTCCGCCTCAGGTACCACCCCCGAGACCATTTCCTACGTTTTTTTGGCGGTTCTTCCTCTAGTGCCATGAGCAGCGCAACAGTAACGGCAGTGTCCATTTTGAAGAATCACCAAAGAAATGATGGCATTATTGACGGAAATATTGAATCGTGTGTGGGCATTTTCTGTCAATAGTATTGATGTCAATATATCAATAATATTGATGGTTTTATTAAACGGGTATGGACCACTTAACGTGTTCACAAACATTTGTGACGGACGGACGGACGGACGGACAGACGGACGGACGGAAAGACGGAAGGACGGACGGACGGACGCCGAGTAGCATTTCTAAGTCCCCCCCCCATCCCTACTATAGTAGTGGTGGACAAATAAAGGAAACAACAGTGGACTGTTTCTTCTCATGAACAGATACAAGTTTCTTATATGGAGAACAGGCTGCATGTACAGTAGAATGATTGGCACGAAATCCGTATTGCTCTGGCGAAATCAACATTTAGATGCCACGTTTGTTGGATGTATAGAGACAGGACGATAGTTCTCAGTTTTAGTCTCCTTGCCAGTAAATCAAACTCCATTATACCCAATTCATAAGATAATGGTGTACCAGCCTTGAGTCCCATGGAAAAGGCAAATCTGTTTTGTGCATTTTTGTGCGGCTTAGATGAAAATTCTGCCTTAAACTGTATTCTGTTCAAATGTTATGAAAAAGAGTTTTCAAGTCTCTGTACGAACACTGTGTTGCTAATTATATATTAATTGCAAATAATTCTGGATTTAAACCCGGTGATGAAAAAATAAATCTTGATAGTGGTAAGGATGTTTGTATGGTTTTCATAAGTGTAAGTAAAGCTTTCAATAGGGTTTGGCACAAGGAATTAACTTGGAATCAATGGGTGTCTCATGTAGTCTTGTGGAATGGATGCGTAGCTATTTGACAGGTCGTCATATTAGTATCACCATTGAAGGTAAGACCTCCGTGTCTCATTCAATCGATTCAGGTGTTCGACAGGGTTCTGTCCTAGGTCCTCTTTTGTATCTTATTTACGTCAATGTCATTACTAACGGTCTTGAATGTGATATAAATCTATTTGATGATGATACGTCATTGTCCACTGAAATTAATGAAACCCACAATACCGAGCAGCGATTATCACGTGACCTTGACAAACAAGCGAAAACATCTAAAATTGGTATTTAATAATTGTGTTTCATGGTCAGTTATAACATAATTGAAAAGGCTTCTTAAACCCTGTATTGACTTAAAAGAATTAAATGTGCACAAAAGGAATGTGAATCTATTGAAAGGATAAAACATTAAGGCGTATGATTGGCTTTTAGCAACTTTAGCTCTAATTAGACGATAATTATAGCACATGTGCCATATTGTAAGAAACTAGCGTCTAAATAGCAGGGTATTCTCCTATTTAGCAATGCGTTCAACACCAATCCACTAATCAGTCAATCAATCAATCAATAACAGCGTATAATGGACAAAATCAATATTCCAGGTGAAGAATGTTGTCTTATTTGAAATTACATTCATTTCTTTATACGGCAAATAGCCTTTCAAACGAGAAGGCTGCTCTGACAGTTATTTTTTCTCAGAATACAATATATCTGCTAAATAGCATTGCTAGATTTGTCTGTTGACTTCTAAAACGAGAAAACAACGGATAAGTAGGCCTATACAAGACTTGCTGGAGAGTCTATTACATACTAGATTTTTCCAGGTGGAAACTGCTAATAGGAAAGAGTTTCGCACACTTTCACATGATAAGATGAAGGACTAAAACCTAGTTAATCTACATATGGGTCTGACGAAGGAGTGTGCCCTGCTGAGGCTAAACTTGTACATTATGTGCTATCGCTTTATTAGGTTAAGGTTTAGGCTTAGGTTTATTGGCATTCAAGATCATACAGGCTAACATGGCCCATTTACATGCTTGATAACAAAAGAAAACATAAGGACAAAAACACATAGACAAATAAAAAGAACAGCACATTTACGAACAATTGATGCATAATACGCTTACCTCAAAATATATACAATTTAAATGAATATATAAATATATTATACGACTATTAGCCGATATCTATTAAGGGGATTTTTTTAATTACTAATGGATTTTAAATATATTGATAAAGTGTTATGACTATCGCTCGATAATTTTTGTTTGGAAGACAGTAGATAAAAAAATAAAATATTATCATACAGTATGTATATAGAAATGTAGATTTTAGTTTAAAATAGTACACGTTTTACCTGACGTTTAAAGATTTGATAGGAATTAAAAGTATCTAAGTGTACAAATTCATTACATAAATCATTGTAAAGATTCTGAACAAAAGGTAAATAGCTATATTTTCAAACATTTATTCGTGCATATGGTGGTCTGAAACTGTTTTGTATGCGCATGCGACAAACAGGCGCATTAAGACATATCCTTATCAGGCATCAGGTTAATTATAGCAGCCTGAGATTTAAATGGTTTACATGTTCTTTTTACAAAACCTAACATTCTCATGGACTTACTTACAGTTGTTAAAATGTGATCTCCGTAGTTAAGTATATTGGATAAGTATATGCCCAAATCTGTACCAATCTGACATCGGCTGATGGATTCAGACCCAAACTGTTAAGTATGGAAACTCACGTTATGTTTATTTGTAAAGATTACAATGTTACATTTCCTTACATTAAGAGAAAGTCGCCAAACTTTACACCATTCAAAAATACGGCAAAGATCTTGTTGGAAATGCTCAACCTCCTTTAAACCTGAAATAGGCCGAAATAACTTGCCGTCATCTGTATATAAAAGGCACTTTGAAGTCTTTAGAATCGTGGGGAGATCATTTATGTAGATGACAAAGAAAAGAGGCCCAAGCAAAGAACCTTGGGGAACCCCAGATGCTATCTTGCTCTAATCATAAGACTGTCCATTATTGACCACCCTTTGAGACCTCCCCTCTAAATACGGTTGACATCACTTCAATATACTACCACTGACACCGTAAGCTTTAAGTTTATGAACCAGTAAATTGTGTGCCACGGTGTCAAACGCTTTGGAAAAATCAGTGTATATACTGTGTCAATCTGACATTTATTGTTAAAAGATTCTGTTAAATATTCTGTGAAACAAATAAGATTCGACACAGTAGATCGATAAGGAACAAAACCATGTTGCTCCGGACAAATATGTGTAGCAACATGATTGTAAAGTTTGACAAGTACCAATTTCTCAAAACATTTTGATATAAAAGATAACAATGATACAGGTCTGAAGTTAGCGATGTTATGCTTATCCTCACTGCTTTAGTAAATTGGAACTACATTTGCTTTTTTAAGAATCTACAGGAAAAAGTCCTGACATTAATAATTGATTGAAAATTAAAGAGAACGGGTAACTAAGCTCTGTGGCACAATGTTTTTTTAACAAAATACCCGAAATTAAATCTTGTCCTACTGCTTTGTTTGGATCTAATTTACTTAATACACGTTTGACCTCTTCTGAAGTTACAGATATATTACATAACTGATCTTAAATAATACAACTAAAATCCGTACAGTTATCGTCAGTATTCGTGACAAAGACGCATTGAAACATATTATTCATATGTTCACAAATTTGGATAAAAGTGTTCAACTCCTTGTCATCATTTTCATTACAGTCGGAATACTGCTTTGTTTTCCCTTATATTTTACATAATTCCAAAAAGATTTATTGTTCGATGAGTCGCTTTCGACTTTATGTTTTCTAAATACTCTTTATACTTGATTTTTTGCATGTGTTTTACCAAGGTTCTATGTTCACTAAAAAGTATGTATTCGTCCGAATTTTTACACTTCCCACCACGACTGTAAGCTCTCCACACAAGTTCTTTTTCTCTTATTGTACTAATCAAGTCGTGATCATACCATACCGGAAATTTACATTTCTTTAACTTCATAAGTGGTACAGACTCCGCTTAACTGGTCAGTGGATATACTCCTACCGTCTTTACATTCGTCTTGAAAGTCTACACAAAACGATAGGGACAAAAACGAAGGTTGGATACGGTCCTTTGTTGTGGGGAGAAGTCGTTTCGCAGAAGTTTTGATAAGCGAAACTCCTTTTTACAAATGTAAAATAAAAGTTTTTTTTACATAAGGGGAATTCTTTTTCACATATGTGAAATAGTTAGGTTTTGTTTTTTTATTTTACTTATGTGAAAATTAGTTCACATCTGTTGAATTGAATTCTACATACGTGGAATAAACGTTTATTTTACATATGTGAAATTGTTTTTCACATAAGTGAAAATCTTTCTATAATAAGTAAAAAAGAATTTTACATATGTGAAAAAGAATTGTACATAAGTAAAATAAAAGCAGCACTAATTCGACATATGTACAATAAAGATAGAAATGATAAAACGGCTTGCCATAACCTAGTACTCTTGACTGTGTGTAATCCTCTACAAAAAATAAAGCATTACATGTATTGTATAACTAATTGAGGTTAACTATACTCGGAGCAGTATGTTCGAGATACATAAGCTAGAACGTAGGTTGTGTAACTAACGGAAGTTGACAACATACGATTATTCTGGGCTATGTTATTAATCGATCTGACCAGACTTACCTATAAACAAGTAACACTCGATTCGTTATAAGGGCTTAAGTTGTGCACTTAAAGCTAATATGAAATCGTCAAATATTCTTCATTAGGAGTAACATAAATTATTAACAAGTGGTAATAAATATTAAACTATTTTAAAACCCGATTATCAAGTAGACAAAACGCGGAAACACTTCACGTTAGTTTCCTCGTCAGCCTTATCGTCATGCTCCGGGTTTTCATTAAGGGTAATGGTGCGCGTAAACATCCTCTGACGTTTTCTCTACACGTGACTTCTTGTTCAAGATCCGCTTGCCTTTCAGTATAGACAGGCCGCAAGTTAGTCTGGAGATTGATGTTGAAACAGTAGTGATCAAAATGAGATGTCTGTCGATTTTAGCTCTGGTATGCCTTCAAGCATGTGTTGTTTTCATGAAAGGTTAGTATTTAATGATAGAGCACAAACCCTGTATTCTGATCATATCTGTTCAAAACTGATGCTAGTTCTTTTCGTTGAACTGTGTCGAAAATAAATGTGCTCTTTGATCTCCTGCCACAAATCATCAAGCATGAAATATATGGAATTGTTGATTTACTTCTCATGTTACTGATCATTATGCTTTTTACTAAACATTCAATAGTGTATATGTTCTTTTCACAGAAAGGCATTCGGACTGGGGACAATGTAATGCTGACACAGGGATTGAACTGAAAACCGTTACCCGCCGTTGTAGGGGTAAGTTGTTATTACTGTATTGTTTTAAGTTTGAACAGACAAAATATATTGGGACATACAGTCAGTATCCCACTTTCTTATTTTGTTACAAATATAGTTGTTCTTGGCATATGTGAAACCTAACAATGCAATTCCCTTTCCTTGCTTTGTACGTTTACAATTTACAGTTATTTCCTACACTTGCATTTAATTTTACACTCCAGAGCTCTGTTCTATATACATCTTTTATGTATGTTGTACAAGCTAAGGTGCGGAGGGTTGTGAGGGAGTTTCCTGTTGCCATGTTGCTCTCAAAGCTAAAGGGCGACGTGAAGCCGATCTGTTTGTGATGTCATTGTATTACGTCCTGTGGCTGTACTGTATTTGTCCTATGTTGTCTTTGTTTGTTGCCAGTGGCATCGAGGGTGGTTTTCCTTCAACCATTGGGCTGGCACGGCCTTACGCCAGGGAAATAACCTTAAGTACGGCGTTCTACCCCAATCAAACAAACTAGCAAACTAAGGTTATAATCTACAATTGCTTTGTGTGTTTGCAATGCAGTTATGTTGTACACTTCTCTGTCTGTCTACCACTGCACGGATACTTTAACTTGCCTCCTCTAGTCGCAACGTTTTAATTAACGGCATAAGCTGGGAATCTGTAGATATTTGCGCGACATAAGTGGGTGATAAAACACATAATCGTAATAATGTTGTTTTTTTAATAAAAGGGAACACAAAGTAATTAAAGAGTCTTCATTGGGTAAGCCGGCTATTCGCTGTTAAATGTTTGATAGTCGGCGAGGAGAGCGCTTTATTTCAAGAAATACTATTTCTGCTGTTGAAAACAAGTTTTAGTTGTCGTGGTCCGTAGTACAATGAGTGCCCTCGATGCAATAACTATTGAAATAATTATTGCATTAAAGATAACACATGCTAGCCGTATTGCAATATTTATTACACAGAGGGTACCCGTAATTAATAATTATTTTAATTGCATCAAGTGTAATATATCTGCCCCTTATCATGTCCAGTAGTGCGAACTAAAACATTTAATAATTCAATCGACATGCTTCAAAATCAGTCTTTTTATCAATAGGTTTGGCTCAAGGTGAAGTATGAGACTGGAGTATGTTGTAAATGATATGGAAAGATTTCCACTATAACCTATGAACATTAAACTTTCACAACGGGGACGAAATCGTTAGCGTACACGAGCTGATCCTCCTAGTCTTGTGCTCCGTATACTTTTACAGCCCTACACCCCCCCCCCCCCCTTCCCCCAAACACACACACCACGCGCGCGAATCCTCCCCTCCTCCTGACAAGAGCAGGACTAGGACACTCTCTTCAGTCCGGTAACTGTGTGCGTAAAGGTTGGCGGGAGAGGATGGGAGTGAGAGGGAGAGAGTGGCGCAGGGGGGGACGGGGGGGGGGGGGGTTCTCCTACACAGGAAATAATTTCGAGCAGTACTTCCATCCAATGCCTTATATATACTGTTAATACGTTGTGTTCACCGCGTTTTCAATTTTCCTTAAACCACATGAGATACATTACAGGCTCATTGTTTTATTTGAATTTGATTAGAATTGAAAATATTTGTTACAAGAATGACATCATGAAATGCTACTGGTAAGCAGTATGTAGGCATAAGATAGTCTATAGGCCTACATATATTTAGACACGGATACTCTTATCGTTTTGACATTTTCTGACAAAGAGTGACCTTGGTGCATGGAGACATCTGACCTTGACCTCTGAACAACTTCAGATTGCGAGATTAGCAGACATCTGATGTCATTGTATTGGCGTCCTGTGGCTGTACTGCATTTGTCCTATGTTGTCTTTGATTGTTGCCAGTGGCATCGAGGGTGGGCCGTACATGAGCCGATCCTCCTATTCTTGTGCTCCGTATACTTTAACAGATCTGCATCCCCCCCCCCCCCCCCCCCCCCACAA
>JAQQZZ010044604.1:0-10280 GCA_030265115.1 Mopalia vespertina | reverse complement strand
CCAGGTGGTTGAGTGTACGAACAGGATCCAGTTTTTAAACCGTAACAAAGTGATTTATTTCCATCAAGGCCCAAGGATGCATCGAGTGTTATTGTTTTCGACGACCACACCTGTGAAACCGTACAGCCGGGGGATGGACCAGCTACACTGTTATGCGTGGTACCCTTTTAAAAACGAACAGTAACAACTTACAGTCAAGAAGAAAAAATTCAGAAGAGCTGTTCCGTGATTTCTTGATTGATAAATCAAAACCGGAAATGATCACCATAGAGGTTTGTTGAGTATATTATGACCTGATTACCAATATTATCTATGCTTTGTGGTCTGAATTTCTTAATCCCCAATAAAAAATATAACTTACAAATCTACAAGTATACATGTACACCCATACTTATTAGAATTGGAGTGATTACAGATTAACAAAAAGCTGTTCCGTGTGTATTTTAAAATATATAATATGACAGATCTAAAGTTCCAAAATGCAGTTGTGATTTTGTCTTACCTCCAACTCGAAATGCAGTGTTACACTTGGCAAATTTGGATCCAGGCATTGGGTAAAGCATGTGACTGTTTGAGAGGGTCCTGCGGTGACCGTCGAGGTGGGATTACATGTCACCGTCACGTCAGCAAGGTTCGCTGGGAGTATTTGATAACATGATATTAATTGATGTTTTGCGTATACAATACAGACAATTGTTTTTAACTAAGTTTATAAATCATTGAATTGTATGGTTCTGTATGGACGAGTCCCGGTGCAGTAGGAATAATTTGTTACATTTATACATACATTATAAGTTATCAGATTAACGTATTTTTGGGCAATAAATATGTTTTAAAAGTTGCCGATTTCTTTAAATTTATTTCCTTCGGGCATTTTGTTTTAGTGGTGATGCGTCGCGGAGCATGAATACAATTTAAACAGTCTAAGACTCGTTTGACTGTCGCCGGTTCTGTACACCATGACTTGTGTATAGAGCGCTTGGTCATAAACAAGGACCATTTTGAAAGAAGTCATATTCGCAAAATTGCCGAAAATGGTGCGGTGGTCGCCAGACCAATTACAGCTGTGTAAATACACCAGGACTATGATATTACGTTATTCAGATGTGGATCAATGCAATTCCATTTTTTAAAAGTTGTAAAAAATTTATAAATTCTTAAATAAAAAAAATATTCCATTTTATGTCGACTCACATTGCACAATTTCACATTTTGAAGCAGTAGACGTTCGCCACGTGATTCCTGAGTAAGACGCAATGGCGCCGGTTTAACACAAACACAACGCAGTCTGCGTTGAAAAACTAGATGGTACTTGGTGGTTACAAAGTGACTGACAATGTAAAATATATTGATATGTGATATGTTTCAAAATTCAACGGTGATTGATCTTTTCGAACGAAACATTTGATAGACATTACAATGACCGCGGGGAAACACTTATTGATCACTGATCCACAAAGAAAGACTGTTGTATTCGTGAGGGAATGAGCCCGAAAGAGAAGTGGAAGGATTTTGAGATTTAGACCTGTCATAATGTATTGGCGCACAAAACTGAGACTGAACATTCGTGAAAACTGCCTTGTTGTCAACATCGTTGATCCTTGATAAAGACTCATTCCTAATGATTTGCTTAACTTCATGTGCGAATATTCTGCATTTGACCATCATCCGAACACACGGTATCTCTATATAAAGACTCTTATAGAGAGAGACCATGCGATAAAACGCTGATTAGTTAAATTCTGACCTAGCCTCATATGCTGGATTTCAATTGGCAGCATACACCCAAAATCATGGAAACCCAAGCCTATCAGCAATGCTCTATTGCACAACAATTGTGTGTATTTCTTATGATAGTTCTTTTCAAACATCTTCAGACTTCAACATTCGATCAAAACCGTCACTCAAAGCTAAATGGGACTTGATCGTTACAAAATGAGACACCAAGAAATAATAAAACGACTAAATTTGGATATTATTTAAACTGAGAACACAAAACCTGCCCTTGTTCATGTTAATAAGATGCTTTTGAGCACTGCTTTACGTCATTATTTTTGTCTCCTGTAGGAGTCTCCTGCTGTCATTGCATCGGCTTATTACATTGGCCGGTGGATTTAAGTGAAAACCCCAGATGGGACAAAATTGTGTGCCCTTAGTCGACTCAGATAACACGATTGCGGTTTCTAATATGCCAAGGTTAATACACACATGTCTTTACCTTGACTCCCGAAGATGCATTTGACACATCTTTAGACAGTTGCTTTGAAACCGAACAAACCATTCAGACCAGACTCTGACAATAAGTTTTTAAAAAGAGATTGTGAAACTAGTCATCGCTGTCAGCTGAGCCTTGCGGGCGAGTGGTTGTCACGCGACAGTTACATGTTGGACTCCCTTCCCACTCGGTCGTAGCAATGTGTTTTGCCTCTTTGTTTAACTCAATAACGCTGTCAACATCACGAGTCCATTCATCTCGACTGTTACTCTCTGGATATTCAAATCTTTTTCTTTCCCTTTCGTCTAAGACCGGCCCACAGTTCTATAATTTCTGCGTCCGAAGTCGACGGTTGTCAAATGGTCGTTTATTTTTTAATGTGTACTTGTTTACGCCCTTAAAAAAACTAGCCCCGCGAATCTGTAAAGTCAGATCGATCGGTGTCCAGTATGGTTTGTTTGATTGGGGTTTAACGTCGTACTCAAGGGTATTTCACTTATATGACGACGTGCCAGCCCAATGGTTGGAGGAAACCACCCTCTACACCACTGGCAACAAACAAAGACAAGCGTAACAAATACAGGACAATAACAGGACGTAATACAGACACCACAAACCAATCAGCTTCCTGCTCCCCTGTAGTTCTGAGAGCACCAGGGCAACATGAAGCTCCCTCCAACCACCTGTAATATGTTTTTGAAACACTATCTTTCTTCTAAGAGTAGAGGTCATGATACATGTAGTTATCATCAAATTGGTTTACTTTATTTGGTGGAAAGCAATACTGACCATAAAGTAATAACAATAATTCTTCTGTGTACTGGGAATTTGTGGGAAATGATTATTCGTTTGCACTCATTTTGAACCTGTCAACAATTTGTGTGTGTGTGTATATCTGCTTTTCTCTGATTTTTTGGGAATACCAGACATAATAACTCCTTAGTACTTTATCTTTCTGCACATTTAAATAAAGTCTTATTTGAATTTCTCAAATATATATTTTGAGTGGCCAGTGATAGTGGCAGATCTATTTCCATACTCCACCATGGGTTTCTATTGACTGGACGCAGGGCTAACACGAAGGAATCTTATATATTGTGCTAGTTTACCCCTAGCCTTATAAATAAGACCTTCATTACATGTAATGTAAATCTTATTTATTTATTAGGCTATCGTATGTTACCCCCTGGCCTCAAAAACTTGTGCTTCACGATATAATGTTGTGACTGTAAGAATTGCATATTGCAAGTTATCATTTTTATTGCAGCAGTGTTAAAATAACCTATATGAGCTGGTTTCCATAGCCTTATAAATTAGAATTTCTAAAAACCAGAAACCATTTAATGTCACAACTTGTAACAGTTACAGATGCACTTTCGTTATACATCCTTGCCAAATATTGTGACATACATGTTAAACGGTTAAACCTCTCATCTGACAAATTATCCCTATATATCTGAGCATTGCGCACCTTATGAATACGTGTTGACATTTCAAACTCTCCCTTGTAGCCGTTCCCATGTCAAAAGCTATGAAACCTAAATCTGGCTTTTTTAGCACGATACAAGTTTCTAGACCTGAGATTGACCAGGCGTGTAGATTCATATCTTGGATGGTCATCCATTCCTCACTTCGAATCATATTCTCCAAAACACTTCTCCAAGGCCGAACTTTTTTTGGACCTTTCCGATAAGCATTGGAACTACTCCCCTTGCATTGGGTAAATTCAGTTAAACAAATAACCCGGCGAACTATTTTTAAAGCATCATTTCTCCTGCTGAAGAACTGCATTTAAAAAACAGAAACTTTCGACCGCACATCAAATTTAGACATTTCAGTCCCACGCAAAAGTATATTATTGTGACACAAATATACTTTATCTATCTCCGCGACAAAGTAGAGCTCCTTTTAAAAGGGGCGGTAACCCAGTTTGGCGGCAGTTAGAGTAAGCCATATTGATGTCCAAACAAGCCGACAGTCTCTCCGTTTTGAAGGCAGCACTTCATGTGCCAGCTTTAGAGGAAGTAGCCTCAGGTAACTTGTTAATCATCTCAATAGTCAAGGATTTATTTTATCTACTTACAAAATGATGCCACTTGCTTTGTGCGAATTTCCGCTTTGGATCCTTGAAGCGGTTTTCGGCGAGCACAAGTCTTAAGCACGATACGACACCCGACCGTCAGTCCGTCAGTACACTCAGGGCAAGAGTGCGGGTAAGGCAGGCGGCCACAAAGTCACGATGAACCGTGTCCTACGATCGTACCTGGGATATAGTATACTATATCCCAGATCGTACTTAAAAATGATTTTGAATTCCACTCGAAGCCTACTTTAAACTTTGTATGTTTCCGTGATTCACATCGACTAGTTCATAATGGTGTATCAAGCTCATTTATATCTTTTAAAAGTGTTTCTCAACTGAAATAAAATATTTTTAAAAATTCCACCTGGGATTATAATATACATATATTGTAATCCCAGATTCCACATACCGGTACAGGTACCATACTTTTTAAATTGCCTTCAAAGTATATCAGTGCCGTCCTGTAGATTTTAATTACCGGTGCATAAAGCTTGTTCAAAAGATCTTGCTTTCGCATTCATATTAATTTTTCTGGGCAAACAGGCCAACACAGAATTAATGCTTTTTAATTAAATTCAATATATTTCACTGTAGGCCTACATAGTTGAGTAAAATATAGAAAAAACATTAATTGACATAGAAACAAAATAGGCCTATAAAATACAAACTATAGGGTAAAAGTTGATGGGTTACCTGTTTATGTGAATACATTTCTCATTAGATTGTATATATACAGTCAACGACTAGAGATATGACACTGGGGCCTGCTTCTGAATGGCAAATTATATTGAATCATATGGCCTTTTTAAGACCTCGCTTTTTAAAGCACTCTCTTTTCTTTTTTGGATATTCACTGGCCTGTTCAATACATAAAACATTATCAGTTTTAGGTTAGGACAATTTTTATGCATCGAAAGATTAATTGCAGAAATATGTGGTAGAGTTTGCTTAAATCAAAAGGTAAGGAAGACTCCTGGAGCATAGCTAGGTTACATGTACCTGCAGCTATGATCATTACCGCAGGTGGTAGGTTGGGAGGGAGCTTCCTGTGTCAACATGAAGTCGATCTGTTTGTAAGGTCTTTGACTCTTTGTATTACATCCTGTATTTGTCTTGTCTTGTTTTGGGGTTTTTTTTGCAAGTGGTGTCAAGGGTGATTTCCTTCACTTATATGTGGCTAGTACGCCATCATATAAGTGAAATAGCCTTAAGTCAGAGTTCCACCCCAATCAAAAAGACAAAAAAACAAATCAATATTCCTGATAAGTTGCCAATAGTATTGGTGTTATTTAACTACATGTATGAATTTATATTGAATTAGATCACCTAAAAGTAATCTATATAAAGAATAAGAAGTGTATGTTGTTATCATAATTCTGTTCATGTATATCTGGAATTTAAATTGTGGTGCTTATGTACACCATAGTGCTAGACAAAGGGGTGTCTCGTGTCTTTGAGACACCCAAGTAGTCTTTTGAGACACCCTGTTTCAGTCAAATTTAACATAGGAAAGATAGGTAAAATTTAAAATGAGACATCCTCATTAGTCATTTATTTAAAAATGGTGATTTGAGACTTTGATGTACGCTACAGCCAGATTTAATATATGTTGGCATTTACTCTGGCTGCCAACTTGCCATGGTGTTTTCTAAAGGACAAACCCAGCAATACCAAGCAAAATTCTCTTCCTATTTCTACTTGTGATTGGTAGACTGTGTCTTATTGAACCATACCTTGCGATGTGTTTTCATATTCGATCTTCTCATTGTTTGTCTCAATATCTCAATGATATTGAGAGTGGCTTCTTTCATGCTGGCCCTCTGGCTAAGGGAAGTTTGTTTGAAGAGTTGTCTTGCTGTCTTAACTTAGCACTGGAGGAAAATTAACTTTCAACGTTATTGAAATGCTCCACATCTTGGTTGTGAAAGTGTCAATTATTGTTGAAATACACCACCTTCATATAAGCAAAATACCCTTAAGCACGGCGTAAAACACCAATCATGAATCAATAAATCTTTCTTGGTATCATGTTAATTTTAAAGTAATGACAGTTTAAAGCCCTAATCAGTCAATCAACTCTGGCTACATTGGGCCAGGAAAAAAAAAAATGTTTTTTGCATATTGTATTGTTCCTGCGACAGATTAATATTTCCTCCCCAAGCACCTTTCAGCGAATCATTCCAACAATCAACTTATTTCCGGACCAGGACACCAACATAAAGCAGATCTGATTGTGATGTCTTTGTATTGTGTTTCGGAGTTGTCTTGTCTTAATGTTTGTTGCGAGTGAAGTAGTGGTGGATTCCCTTCACCCAATGCGAATGCCAATGGCACCTCATCATCACATAGGAATGAAATAATCCTTTGAAAGTATGAGTCACACATACACTCAATCAAACAAACAAACCTTTTGCAGTGCTTTCCATGAAAATTTTAGACCAGAGCTAAAAGCACTCACCTCTGTACTTCCACTGTAGCTGCGGGTGGTTGCAGGGAGCTTCATGTTGCCCTCGTGCTCTCATAGCTAAAGGGGAACAGGAAGCCGACCTTTTTGTGGTGTCTGTATTGCGTCCTGTTATTGTCCTGTATTTGTCTCGTCTTGTCTTTCTTTGTTGCCATTGGTGTCAAGGGTGGTTTCCTTTACCCTTTGGGCTGGCACGTCGTTATAAATGTGAAATACCCTTGAGAACGACGTAAAACCCCAATCAAACAAACAAACAAACATCCACTGTAGCCATGTGATGAATTAGAGGAGGGATTTGATCATTTCCATTCAGCATCATACTAAAAAAAAACAATTATGTGGGAGCTATAAACATATAATTTTTACTGTTAAAGGTTGTTGTAGGTTGATTCAATACTTAATTCTGTATTTCTCGGATTTAGAAAGAATAACAAGGCAACATCCATAATCTGTCCTGATGATTGGATATGTTTTCCAATACAGTTTTTGTTTGCTTTGTTGTCAGATGTTGTGGTCTACCCAACCAATAAGCTTTCCTCCTAAAACAACTGTCACCATTGATTATCAATGAAAAGGTTAATCAGATTTAAATGATAGTGAATATCATGGAAATTATTGCATTTTTTAAACAAGATATAAGCTTATCTGTCAGTGTATTGTGTGTAATATTCAGTGGTATAACCATAACTACTAATAGTAAAACACCAACACCCCCCCCCCCCCTTCACAATCCCAGCTGACTGTCTCCATAATAGCAAGATAGTATCTTAATTGTGGCCCAGATAAAATATGTAGAAGGTGAATTGGACATATGTTGTAAGATTTTGTTATCAGTTAGAGAGTTGGTGTGTGCATGCATAGACTACATGACTGTAACCTGTACTTAACTGAAACAGTGTCAGTAAGGGTCATCCTTTAGTGCAGAATCTTCTGTATACATGTTACATGTACACTACATGTATACTTTCTGCTGTGTTAAACATGTTTTAAAATTCAATTTTAAATGGAAATATTTTATATATAATTATATTTTAATGAACATTTTTTTCTGATTTTATAATTTATTGTTGTGCAATAATTATTAATAGTGTTATAACAGAACTCTGAGGGAGTGCACTGCATAATATATCAATAGGACCCAGTCAGTCAGTGGTGTCCGACTGGCTCACCTCACTGAACAGGGCCCTGTTTGAGACTGATAGTATACACAGCACTGAACAGGGCCTTGTGTCAAAGAAGCGCAATGCACTGAGCAGGGCCCTTTTTGAGGCTGAAAGTATACAGGGCCCTCTGTCAAGACCAGTACACAGCAACGAATAGGACCCTCTGTCGAGACCAGTGCAAAGCACTGAATAAGAACCTTTGTCAAAACCAGTGTATAGCACTGAATAGGACCCTCTGTCAAGACCAGTGCATAGCACTGAATAGGACCCTCTGTCAAGACCAGTACACAGCAATGAATAGGACCCTCTGTCAAGACCAGTGCCCAGCACTGAATAGGACCCTCTGTCAAGACCATTGCACAGCACTGAATAGGACCATATGTCAATACCAGTGCACAACACTGAATAGGAACCTCTGTCAAGACCAGTGCACAGCACTGAATAGGACCCTATGTCAAGACCAGTGCACAGCACTGAATAGGACCCTATGTCAAGACCAGTGCACAGCAATGAATAGGACCCTCTGTCAAGACCAGTGCATAACACTGAATAGGACCCTCTGTCAGGACCAGTGCATAGCAATTAAAAACCATTACACAGCACTGAACAGGGACCTGTGTCAGATCAGCACACTGCCCTGAGCAAGGACCTGTGTCAGACCAGTGCACAGGACTGAGCAAGGACCTGTGTCAAGACTAGTGTACAGCCCTGAACAGGGACCTGTGTCAGACCAGTGCACAGCACTGAACTGGGACTTGTGCCAGACCAGTGCAGAGCACTGAACAGGGACCTGTGTCAGACCAGTGCACAGCAATGATTAGGACCCTCTGTCAAGACCAGTGCATAGCACTGAATAGGACCCTCTGTCAAGAACAGTACATAGCAATGAAAAACCATTACACAGCACTGAACAGGGACCTGTGTCAGACCAGCACACTGCACTGAGCAAGGACCAGTGTCAGACCAGTACATAACACTGAACAGGGACCTGTGTCAGACTAGACTGCAATGTACAGCACTGAACAGGGACCTGTGTCAGACCAGTGCACAGCACTGAACAAGGACCTGTGTCGGACCAGTGCACAACACTAAACAGGGACCTGTGTCCGACCAGTGCACAGGACTGAGTAAGGACCTGTGTCAGACCAGTGCACAACACAGGGGCCTGGTTATGATACAGGTTGTGACCTGGTTGTGACACAGTCCTGAGCAGGGACCTGTATCAGACCAGTACACAGCACTGCACAGGGTCATGTGTCAAGACCAGTACACATCACTGAACAGGGAGTGTACTACCAGTGCACTGCACTGAACAGAGACCTGGTTATGACTGGTAGTGTACACAGCACTGGGCAGGGAATAGGACCCTTTGTCAGACCAGTACACAACACTGATCGAGGACCTGTTGTGAACTTGACAAAACAAATTCACTTAACTTGTAACTTGGAAAGTAGTTGCTGCATCCTCATGTTAAATCGTTGAATATGATTTGTTTTTCAAAAGATGAGAAAAAGAGTCTTACTCAACGTTATTAGCATACATCATTGATAATTCAACCAATAAATAAGAATATACGTCTGAATTAGCGTAATAAGCATTCATCATTGATAAATCAGTCAATAAATGAGAATATGAGTCATTCTCTGCACATTAAAATTATTAGGATCATGAACCAGATGAGCTTCTCTTAAAAAAACTCTCTTAGGGACAAAAATAAAAAGCACACACTCTGATTTAATAATATCACACTTGGAATAGTTTCAAATCGTTAAGACATTTTACAAATCTCCACCAAAACTTCTTCCAGTGTGGTTAAATACTTCAACAATTGAAGCCTTCCATGCCTGAATGTGTGTGAGAATAAAACGAATTTATTATCTCCCTTTGAGCAGAATTTTTTTACCATGACATAATGCTCTCCATATAAGCTCTGGTTAAATTAATAATCTTTGAAGAATTTTTAGATGATAGTTCTCCACAAAACGAGAATATATACATTGTTTTGGTTTTTTTTTATTTGAAAGAAATAATTCTCTTTTCACTATTTCTAGCTTTATCTAGTGTGTTACTTATGAGGTATATAGTTAACTTGGTGGTGCCCATCAATCTGATGAAAATTGTATTCAAACCCTTTTTATTTAGATCTGTTCGTGTTTCAGTTGAATAAATAGGAGACATTCATGTCTGGTTATCATAAACAGTTCAAGCAAGCTTTGGGGGCCCGCGGCCCTGGTTTAATGGTTAGCGAGTGCGCTTTCTGAGCCTTCTTCGATGTACTGTTCATGGGATCGAGTCCGCCTGTCGACCCTCAGGTATATGAGTGAGTCACAAGATGTGGCTCCGGCAATCGTGGGG
>JAQQZZ010044593.1:0-10280 GCA_030265115.1 Mopalia vespertina | reverse complement strand
CCCCCCCCCCCCCCCCCCCCCAACAAGAAAAAAAAAAAAATAAAAAAAAAATGAATGTGCCCTTCTACACCTACAATCTCCGAAGTAGGAATATCGACAAAAAAAATCTGCCTATATCAACACTATATGGCGGTTAGATGTATACTTGCACTTTGAACTCTGTTTCTTGTTAACATTACTTAGAGTGCTGTGCCGATATATCAGTGAAATTCCGTTGAACACTAGATCCAGGTATCGTCATTATATAGCACATGCTAAATCCGGATGAAATAAACAGATCAAATACTGTATTGGCTTTCTGGTAATGTATATGGAGTGATTGGTTCGTATTTAACGCCGTGTGCAATGCTGTTCCGCTTATATGACAGAGGTGTACATCTGCCGTACGACGACACTATAAGAAAACCGCAGAATGTGAAATGCTTGCTATGGTGGAAACTTGATGCTCTTCCTGTGCCTGCATTATGACTGCGCCCTGGCCCTCAATTTCCTTGAGCCATAAAGAGGGCAGTCTCCAGTTTGTTAGTTTCTGAAGTGTTTTACCTTCAACCAAGGCAAACATATACTTTTTAATTCTGATAATATTTGCTTCAGCACACTTTTCATTTCAAATTTACTATATATTTATTTTAAAGAAAGACAATTTGCTTGCCTCCACCGGGATTCGAACTCAGGTCTCAGCTTTATCAGTGCCAGCGCTCTAGTTTACAAAGGCTTGTGTGGTAGAAGACTATATATATATATAGTTCTAAAAATTAATCACACTAGGATGTCGCTTATTTAAAATCAACGAATCATACCATTTTCTAGATAAACTTGCAAAGACAAGTTTCTAAATACATATTAATCTCGAGTTGTGTTAGCCATTTTGGCCGATAATCCCGATTCTTGTCAAATAAATAAAGAATTAAATTAAATAATGTTGTGGGCGCTGCCCTTATGCGATGAGTTGCCATGCCGAACTGTTTATATGCTTATGTAACATAATCAAATCTAAGTCAACACGATTAAAAGTGTTTACGCGGTTAAAACTCTGGCATACAGAGCCTACTTTTATCCTTCACATCTGTTACAGAATTATCAAATTATCACTGTTCGACTATAGCGCGTGATTCATACATACGTGGATATATTATCGTCATAGCAACCAGACATACTTTATTTTTTTGTTAAAATCAATATTGAAAAGGAACACAGTCCTGTTTTACTGTTATGAATATATATAGCTAACCGCTAAGCATTGGTTGGTTTGCTTGTATGTATACATTAACATTTATGAAAGCTTGACACTACGTACATAAAAGTTTGTAACGGATTGAAAACAATCAATTCGTTCAAATGTCACATTTAATATAATTTTAAACGATATATTCCGGTTTCCCACTGGCTAAGGGCAGTTACGTTTACAACGCGGCAAAGTCCTTTATATTTTCAGACTGATTGACTATTAACCGCTAGACCCCGTCATGTAAGGGAAATATCGCTTGGCGTTAAAAAACAATCGACCAGTCAGCGAGTGTATCAGTCCGACGGTAGGTCCGTCCATCCATCCATTCATAATAAAGGGCATATAGGCATACAATTCCGTAAGCCCTAGACCACCATAATACGGAGGCTGCATGCGCCATCCAAATTAAACAACCAACCAACCATTCCGTAAGCCCAACAGGCAGACCTTTCCTTTTGCTGACTATTTTTGTCTATTGACAAAATTATTTCTTTTGGTTGACAAAGGACGACATTTATCAAAATGACCAAACATGGACAACTAAGTTTAGAACTGTGGGCCGCGTGTTCCGAGTCGAGTCGAGTCATACTGTTTTCCAGGAACTTTGCTATTTCTTCCATTACAAAACATTTCATATTTCATTGTTCTGTTGTTGTAGCCATTTGTTGTAGCTCGACTTCACATTGAATTGGAAACGTTTGTGAATTCAGAGAAATAAACTGTTTAAAAGTTTAAACCACCCTATATACAAGCGGTGGTAAATCATATTGTTAGGCCTAGACCTTACCTAATATCAAATTGGTTTGCTCTCATTGGCCGAAAACACGTCACATGGCATAAAATAATAGATGTTTGATTTCTGTCGATGCCGTCAAAAATTGTCCTATTCGCTCATTGGGAAAGCCTTCACCAGAGAAGTACACCGTCACGTGGAAGTTTCTCGTGTACAACACGGCCCGCGGCCGTGGCTTAGTGGTTAACGATTGCGCTTTCTAAGTCTACTTCGATGTACCGTTCACAGGATCGAGACCGTCTGTCGACCCTCTGGTATATGAGTGAGTCACAAGATGTAGCTCCGGTAATCGCGGGGGTGGTTATAACGAGGTTTCATCCCGGTTTTCCACCGTAATAAGGAACAGTGTGAAGTGTACAGTCCGTCGTCATATAAGTGAAATACCCTTGAGTACGACGTTAAACCCCAATCGAACAAACAAACAAACTTGTACAACACACAGGGGCTCGGTACCAAATAGATCGTATATGCATATAGAAAAGAAAAAGGGCGGACACTCTTGGGTTGACCCAGCTTGTATGGTGGTGAAATTGAACTGATTCAAGTCCATTAATCACATAAAATAAATGAATACCACCCGCCGGTGTGAGACAAATAGTTGATCTTCAAATACTAATCCAGAATTGTGATGTTAGTTATATATAATTCTCATATTTTGCTTGCAAATACAAAACTTTTCGTTCTTTCTTTAATTCAACCTATACGAGCTATGTATGCGGTTGGCTATGATTGGATAATGACGAACTAGACCATCGACATTATCCAATCACATCTAACCGCACACATCACTCGCAGGCTGAATTAAAGAAAGAACGAAAAGTTTTGTGTGGTTGCAAGCAAAATTACAAATATCTCGAGGTGACATAAAGCAAGTACTGCATGTTTGAGAATAAAACACCATGATTTGTCAACTGGATACATCGATAGCGAACCGTTTCGAATACAAGCAGTACTTGTCGGCATGTATTCGTTCCAGTATGTGAGAACCAGTTTCACACTAGCGAAATAGAATAACATTATAATCTTCCATGAAACGGAGCCGGCCGCCGAATTACCAGAGAACAATGACGGGTTACATGCGTCTGCAACACTGGACGTCGCTTCCACGTGAGCGAAAATGGAGGCATCATTGACAAGCAGGAGAATAATTTCCAGTGTCCCACGCTCAATTGAGCAAACATCATTATTATTGCACGGGATCGCCATAAATCACGCAACGTCATGTTTTGTTTAATACGTGACATGTTTTCGACCACAGAGAAAACAAATCACGATGTTCCATTCCCTAACATGCAGTATTTGTAAACTGTTCTCTATACTTCCACGCTGGATAATTATATAAACCGGTGAACAAAATCAGGAAATAATCGTACTTGAAAGAGGTGTTTTCGATAGTGTTCACCGATACTTTTTTCCATCGTTGGGCATGTCGTTCATGTGAAATGAAGTCTCGAAAGGATGCGAGATTAACAGGACAAACGATCTGAATCATGTCCCGTGTCTGTCAAATCATTCCCCATTCTAAACATTATTCGTGGACCTACCATCGGAGATTCCAACTCTAAGGTATCAACGAGCCATCTTGTCTAGTTTCCGATATTTCGGAAACCAGCTTTCAGCGCGCAGTGATACTCGTCGCATCACAGCGTCGATGGACTTCACAATATTTTATGAACACCAACACGTGTTTGAGCTTTATCTGTTATTATAAAATGTGACCTTTTGAGGAAAAATGTAAATAGTTTGGTTTCCGTTCTGTTGCATTTACTTGTTAAATGGATAGACTCGCCTGTACAGATCAATAGACACGTTGTTCTTTTTTTCTTACGATTTTCACATAAGCGCTTGTGAAAATATATGTTTTTAAACTAGGTCAAGTTCTATATCTTTACACCTAGCCGAGGATCGAGTCTTAATTTAACCAAAATTAAAAGATGTTTATAGCCATTCAAAAAGTTATTGGTCTCATGCTGGCACACCATCGTATAAGTGAAATAACCTGAAGTCCAATGTTAAGTCCAAATTAAACGAAATAAAACAAATTTTCATTGTTTTTTTAAGCAGGTCAAATAATACTATCTGACGCTACCAGTCCACAATTCAATTATTATATGATCAACTTTTACCCAACAAATTATGGTGAATTTATCAAATGTTCACTACACTCTCTCTTATCAAAGTAACCTCCAAATTTGGAAATCCAATCTCTATATATGTCTGACAAATTGACAAAGTGGTATGGTTATCTTTTGGTATAGATATTGTTAGTGATACATTGATGTCGCCCACAGCCCCGGCAGGGTCGGTTCACAAGACATTATGATACACATTTGGTCACTTGTTAACAGAGATTCTCCGAGCGTAGAATAAGATCGATCGAGCGGGCGGCTGAGTGGTCTAGGTGGCCGGCATTTACTGCGGGCGATTCGGTGCCTGACTCTGAGGGTTGACACGTTCGATTCCCGGACGTGTTTCAACCTGCAAAAGCTAGAATCAGTTCAAACTAAAAAATTGTTATCCCAAAATGAGGAAAATATTGCAGAATAAACTCGCCGCTATCCGCTTCGGACTGTTCCGACATGTTATTTGACGGTTTATCAGCCATCTTTGTAATGCTGTTGATGCATAGTATCTGAGGGATTGTTGTGATCTCCACTTATGACCCCAGCAGTCGCTGCTGTTTGAAACATTTACGTATTCGTTAATTTTCAACGTCAAAGTCATTGCAAAACATGAGTTTACATCAGTCTCTTTCATTTACACTCTCCGCACCTCGTAACCCTCATGCATAGAATTAATCACCCATCAACCCTTTTTAAAGCCGCTGACCCAAGACACCCATTGTCTATGGTAGTATATAAGACTTGCATGATTTTTCTCTGTTTGACTGCAACCCGGAAGTCAGGAACTATGTTTTTTTAATTTTTATTTTCTTGGGTTTATCAAGGTTGTGATTCTGCAAATCTTGGAGTATTGCATTTCCACTCTTGACTATGAATTGAATTTTGGCGAATGTATGGTGTAAACTTCTTTTAATAAAAATCACGAAAAACAGGGATAATCAGCGAAAAGATGGCTTGGTGATACTTTAAAGCTGGAAACTCCTCATGAAATCTCGAGGTAGGTCCGCGAATAACGTTTAGAATGATCATTCCCAACGAATCTAGCAAAGTGCACGAGATTTTTGTTTACATGGCGTATACAACAGCGCTGAACTATTCTTACATTTGATTAGTTGCAACGGAAACTCCTTTCATTTGTTAACAGTTAAATCTTTACTTAAACCTATCGCTTTAAACAACTACACGCTCCAAGATATACGGCTACAAGAGTATAATCCTAACCTGTATTGTAAACTCATACTTAGATTTCTAAAATCACTTCTTATGTATTTTTGTTCAAAATGACATCGGCATACGTTAGGTGATTACAAACTTTACGTGTGTCATCTTGTTCCACCGCATGTCTAGTTGACTTAGACGATATAGCTAGACGGCCATCTACAGGTGTCCGACTTGATCAATACAAGGTCTCCTATTTGTCACATAATATGTATGAACAGCGGAAAGCGCAACGTTCTTCACAAGTACAGTGAAGTACTAAACCTGAATACGTTTCGATCGGAATACTCTTGTACTTGGAGAAAAAGTCCGCTACACTGGAAAAAACCCCATTAATATTTAAATTGATATGTTAATAATTAAAAACTGGACTAACTATGAAACAAACTATTCATATCTTAACATTTTTGACATTGGATTTTATTTAAACGTAAAAATGTAACGTTTCATTTTATTACGCCTTTATCATCTAAAAGCCTTAACATTTTTGTAATTTAATTCTAATAGTGCGGAAAAGACCGCAATCTAGGATCTTTTTCCCAAGTTATTTGCTCATACACATAATTGATCCATCTAGCACACAAAAACATCATTAACATTGTTTGAATGCATGTCTCATGGCCAAAACCGGTCGTACACTGTAAGGTTACAAACAGGAAATAATTTGATTTTAAAATAAAAGCGGCCCGTGTCTTAGTGGTAGCGTGTGCGCTTACTTATCCTACTCAAATTTACCGTTCACGGGATCGAGTCCGTCTGTCGACCAATATAGGTATATGAGTGAGTCAAACGATGTGGCTCCGGTAATCGCGTGGGTAAATTTTTACGAGGTTTTCAACCGTAAATAGGCCCAGACAAAGAGCAGCGTGTAGAATCCGTCGTCATATAAGTGAAGTACCCTGGAGTACGACGTTAAACCCAAATCAAAAACTTTATTCGTCAATGTATATGACCTACATTAGTACTACACTGGTACGATTGGTTTTTATACAAATAAGAATCGATTTACCTTCAACACATACCGCTCGAGAGTTCAAGTCCGTCTGTCGACCTCAGGAATATGAGTGAGTCACACGATTTGTCTTCGGAAATTACAGGGGGTTTTACGAGGCTTTTTCTCGGTTTTCCGCCGTGTTTAAATCATGTCGGAAGATCCTTCGACACTTTCCGTACCGGTACAGTTATCTCGGAGGTGAATGGAAGCAATAATATCAAACGAAAAACATGTAATGCTAACTGCCGGATGTTTTGTGCACAAGCGTGGAAATGAACCAAAGTACTCCACGGATTTATACAAAAGAAAACCCCAAACAAACACGCCAAAATCACATTTGAACAAAACACCGTTCCTTTCTTATGTATGACTTGTTGCAAATAATACATACTTTGTCCTCTGTAAGTAATTAAATAATAATGTAGCTCCAATAACGTCATCATATCAACACAAGAATAGCCTTCAGACATAAACAATAAAAACGTGGATAAGTGGGCCATCTAAAATGACCCATATATTGCCCGAGATTATTTACGGTACGGAAATGGCCGAGGGATGTTCCGACATGTATTTAAACAAGACAAAACGAGAAGTGGACTATCCATCGTCATATTATAGTGAAATACCCCTGAGTACCAGATTAAACCCCAAAACAAACAATACAAACAAACAAATACCCCTGAGTACCAGGTTAAACCCCAAAACAGACAAACAAACAAATACCCCGAGTACCGGGTTAAACCCCAAAACAAACAAACAAACAAACAAATACCCCTGAGTACCAGGTTAAACCCCAAAACAAATAAAAAAACGAACAAATACCCCTGAGTACCAGGTTTAACCCCAAAACAAACAAACAAACAAACAAATACCCCTGATTACCAGGTTAAACCCCAAAACAAACAAACAAAGATTTCAAAATGAAAATATCTTGTGAATGCATGTGTCAGGGTTATAGCCCATGTATACTGGTGCTAGAATGTTAGAATATAAACAAGAATTCATTTACTAGTATTTAAGAAACCATGTTATAGGTAAAGTCTCAGTTACAACTTATGATTGTTGTCAAAACCGAATAAACTCTAAATGACCCACTGGGTAAGACTGTACTCCCTTCTGTATTAGATAACTCCCCTCAGCTCTGTATTAAATAACTCACCTCTGTATAAGATAATTCCCCTCTGTATTAGATAATTCATAACTGTCATTATCTTTAGCTGACGGACTGGATCATGGTCGTTTTCTTTATAATACACTTTGGAGTCTGGTTTTGCTAAACCTATTCTTGAGTGTCCACTAATACCACATTTTTGTCACCTAAATATTATGTATATCTGGCACAAGAGATGACTCATTGGTTGGATTGGTAGGCATGCTTGTGCCAGTCGGATTAAGTTTTGGAAATATATTTTTTAAAATTAATCACTCTGGCACAGCTATGTCAATTGATAAAAAAAAAGATAAATCATCTCAAGTTCTAGATAAACTCCCCGTGACAAGTTTCTAAATAGATCTTAATCTCGAGTTGTTATGGGAAACCTACAGAGATTTTGAGAGAAGGTAATAACCATGTACATTTTATAGAAAATACGAGATACACGACGCAAACAAGATATTTGGCATGGGTTTAGCATAAATCTACCTGTAAACTGGTATTTCAAATAAATATAAATTAACTAATGAATATGTCCGCTAAGGAGAATGAGAGTTACAAGTTTCGCTTCAACCAGAATAGTATTTACACTTGTGTTTCTCCTCTATTCTATTATAGGTTTACCTATAGGACTTTGATATTACTGTATAAGGAGACTCGCAATCCGGGTTGTAGAGACTCATCTTGGACTACAAAATAAATATATTTATGATAGTCACTAATTGAATGACGTTCTGTTCCACAAACACGTTGCGTTCACGGTTGTTGTTTTCCCTATCGAAATGTCAAAGAAACATTGTAACATATACCATAAGCATCACGAGAATTCCTTAATGTCAAGCATGTTAACTTATCTATATGCCAACTATGTCCAAAAAATTTGCAACGAATTTTTGGTTGTTTGTTTTTATTAATTAGGCCTACATACACCCTAATTGTTTTACAGTCTAACAATAATATGATAATATTACAGCAGGCTGATATTGTGCCATTTTACTGATCGAACAAACTGAGATGTGGTTCTATTCGCTCATTGTGAATCTAATGAGTATAGTCCACCAGGTAAATCAAGCAGCATCTAACAGACTAGCTACGCTCCATGAGTTTTCCTAACCGTTTGATCTAAGCGAACGCTACCGTATCTCTACGATTTATCTTTTAATATATGACAATTGCATGTCAAGTTTTATTGAAACCATCTCGTTTTCTTCCTTGAACACTTGTGGGTTAGATCGATCCACAAAACGCCACTCGACGTCCAAGAAAAATCATTCATTTCCCAACTGTACCCCCCCCCCCCCTCGCTTTTTGTCGAATTAAAAAGTATTTCCGCCCCAAGCTCCAGATTTGGCGCGACATGTCTGCTTTAGCCTGGTACCCTGTCCCTTAACTCGTACCTTGGGACACTCGTAATTAATAAAAACGAGTGTAACAAGGTGCGAGTTTAGGGGCATGGGTATCAGAATATGGCTGCTTGTCACGTGTTCCCCAGTGCGGAGGATGGTGGCAATTTGTCTCAAAATCCACATAACCCCGCATGAACACGCCGGGGAGTATTCACAGAAGAGCACAGAGTATTTTAAAGCTAGATAAGAGGCCAAACAGATTCGATATTATTTCTGATTCAGACGCAGGCCTTATTACAAAAGTTTTGTATGGCATAACGTCATATCTCTGTTGACTGTATATATACAATTCAACGAGATACGTATTTGCAACTACTAACCGACGTGTCTGTTGTGTAACTCCAACCATTAAACAGCATCTCAAAACAGCATTAAACACATTGTAGAAAACTGACTAGTTAGTGTAAAGCCCGATCCATCAGTTCACACTTGTCTGAAATTTGACAACGTTATTCACTATGGTATCTGTATAATGGTTGACTCATTAACCGAGCTATACCACGTGCTAACACCACTGCCGAACGTAATGTAATATTTACTAAGTTGAGCAAATCAGCTCTCCGTCGTGTCTCATGGGATGTGCAAACGGGTGGAAACATTTAGTGGATAGATGAGTTAACAAATCGTAAATTGTTTGTCAGGCGGGGTGATAATGAACTATGACAGTGCTCCAGTCTGGGTTGAAGCTAATGATGGGGGAGATGTAATATATATAAAATGATAGAGTATTTTGTATGATTAGTAACTCAAACAGGGCTGAGTTTTGTATAATCGAGAACAAGCTGTCTGGCAAATGTCAGTGTGTTCAGAAGCCTAACTGACTTCAGTCTGCGCAGCCTACTTTGCACTGTATATACTTTATTATACCAACACATCAAAACAGTTGCTTTTAATGTGAAACAAGAAAAATAGATATAGACAAGAAATTGACCAAGTTGAAGGAGATGCAGCCATTGCTGTCTGGATATGAAAAATAACTGATATAAATATTCTTAATAAACGACACAGAACCTCAATCTGAGAGAGAAACAAACCAGACATGGTCCGTGTTACACAGCCCTTTTAAGTGTGACGAAAACAATTAATATGAGGCGACATGCTTGATATCTTTCAGTGATGACATTTAAACTTACTAAATAACTAAATAAACCAGATGATATATTATTCCGACTGTGTATATCTTCAGCATTTTGGAATGGCTTCTTCAATACGTAACTAATCTGTACACACCATTTTAGGAACCCATTGACTACCTATAGGCCTTCCTAAATCTTTTATATAACTGTTGATGGATAATTTTTGTGTCTTTTAGAAAGTGAAGATTAACAGTATTTTCGTTATTTTGGGATAACACTTTCTTAGTTT
>JAQQZZ010044582.1:0-10280 GCA_030265115.1 Mopalia vespertina | reverse complement strand
TTTGCTTGCCTCCACCGGGAATCGAACCCGGGACCTTTGGGTTACAGGCCCAACACTCTACCGACTGAGCTACAGAGACTTACTCATATATTTTGAATAAATGAAGAGAGAAAAATTTGCTTGCCTCCACCGGGAATCGAACCCGGGACCTTGACTTACTCATATACATGTACATGTACCTGAAGGTCGACAGACGGACTTGATTATGTAGTAGGCGGACACACTATTAAAATATTAGAAAGTACACATACTCCTATTGGCCTTCAGTATTTATAAACAATGTCTTGGTTGTGAATTGGTTATATGTCAGTCAAATATTAAACTATCAAAAATACATTTATTGGAAAGGTAATTGTCACTGTTTAGTGTATCCGTCTCCAACAAAACTGAAAATCGTTAATAATCGAATAACTGTCACTTTTGCGCTTCAGGTAGCCAGATCTTAACGTTTGGTTATCATAACTATATTAACTTGCTCCAAACACCAACTAAATTATGCTGCTTAACAGACGTTTACGGACGTGTCATCACTGTGGGTCCAGTGTTCTCACTTGACCGATTTGACATATCGGATTCACGCCTGAAATTTAACAAAATGCAGCATTTCCGAAACATTTAGGCCATACCGGCGATAACTTTTACCGTGAAAGGATAATCTACATTGGCTTTTCGATCAAACAGGTTGTGATTTTAACTGACTTGCCCGATTTTAAGAAGGTTATCAATAAATGGGAGTGGGATCAAACATGCGTGTCGATGCAATGACCTAAAGGAGCTATTTCCGGTTCTACTCATGGACGTTTCGATCGTGCTAAAGCTTAAAATGTTGGCAAATGTTTTACGCTTGTGTGAATTAAAAAAGATGTTGAATAAAGTTATCTGTTTTATGATTATGTTTTGGTTTTAAGGTATACTAAAATGTTTAATAATGCGCCTTATCAATGGAATGATATCGAGGATCGATACTACATCATTTACAAGACACTTCCTCTCTATGGACGTTCTCTAGTGAACGTCACTGTTGGCCACTCGTGATCGTGTTGTTGCTGGTCACGCTTTACACAGAGGAACCGTCCAAACAGGGGCACCAGAAGCATACAGTCAGAGTAAAATGACCAGGTACTTTACAAAACTTAAATTCAATTAAGCTTATATCTTAACAGCATCAATTGTGACGAAGAAGGTGTTAACGTTTCTTTTTTCCGATTGCAGAACTCATTACCGGTTAGAATCACAAATGGTCCATTTATCGTGACACGAAATTATATTGGTTTTTGGGACACTTAGATTCGCATTTACACCCAATACTATGTAATTGTAGACTTATTCTCATTATGCTACAATAAATTCAATGAAGTTTTGGGCACTTACGGAATATTCATTTTGAACAATGCAAATGAATGACTTTAGGTTAGCCTATAAATTTAGATGCAGGTATCTTAAATGCAATCTTACGGCTTCGCTTTATTGAAGGATACGGCAGGGCACCTTTTGTGTTGGAGACTCGTTAGTGGGTGATTTTTGCACTTCGCACACAGCAAAACAACGTTACAGAAAAATTGAGAAATACATCCATCATCCATCCTTTTAAGCATGTTTAATCCACAAATAAGTTTAGCTTGACCTATAAAATATGTCATTGTCTGCCATGTTAACAAAGCAATTTTTATACGCCGCATTTTAGTCTGCTGGTTTGGTAGAGTTGGCAAGATGGCGTAATGTCAAAGTTATCAAAGGGCCGCAAACAGACCAGATTTAGTGGATATTACTGCTTATAAACAATAGAAGAAGGTAAGAGTAGATGATCAACTGGCAGTAGACTGGACAAGCTGTCAGCATACTGTGGAAGAGCTGCCATTAGACTGTGGGCGAGTTGTCAACTGGCCAATAGAGTAGACTGTAGATGCCAAACTGCCAGTGGACTGTGTAGACTGGATGAGTTGCCTGTATTAGAGCTGCCAGTAGGCTGTGGATATGCTGCCAGTAGACTGTGGATGAGTTGCCATTGAACTGTGAAAGAGCTGCCAGTATATTGTGGATGAGCTGCCAGTATATTGTGGATGAGTTGCCAGTAGAGTGTGGAGGAGCTGCCAGTAGACTGTGGATGTGCTGCCAGTAGACTGTGGATGATTTGCCAGTAGACTGTGGACAAACTCAGTAGACTGTGGAAGAGCTGCCAATAGACTGGAAGAGCTGCCAGTGGACTGTGGATGCGCTGCCAGTAGACTATGGATGAAATGCCAGTAGACTGGATGAGTTGTCTGTAGACTGAGGAAAAGCTGCCAATAGACTGTGGACGAGCTGCCAATAGACTGTGGATTCACTGCCAATAGACTGTTGACAAGCTCTCAGTAGACTATGGATGAGTTGCCAGTAGACTGTGGAAGAGCTGCCAGTAGACTGTGGACGAGTTGCCAGTAGACTGGATACACTGCTGATAGACTGTGGACGAGCTGCCAGTAGACTGGATGCATTACCAATAAACTGTGGATGAGGTCTCTGTAGACTATGGCAGAGCTGCCAGTAGACTGTGGTCGTGCTGCCAATAGACTGTGGATGAGGTCTCCGTAGACTGTGGCAGAGCTGCCAGTAGACTGTGGTCGGGTTGACAACTAGAGTAAGGATGAGTTGGTGCAGACTGTGGGCGAGTTGGATGAGGATGAGTCGACATGAGAAAGAGGTCACATTAATCAATCCAATCTAATCTTGAATCAGATTTGGGTCAGTAAAATGTGGTATAAACAAGCGGGAATGATTCTCATGTCAACTCTGCCACAGAATATACCAACTGCAACTTGTCCATAGTCTAAATGCAGCACATCCGTTGTTCAATAAAGATTTTACTGTTTAGTAGACATTCAATGAATTCATAATATAGTTTCATAAGAACAGTACCAGTCGAATGGTCTTGCTGAAATGATCTGTACTGAGTTGTTGTAATTATTAGCTCCCAAAAAATTATGTGTTGTAAGAGGGACGCTCTATAATCTTACTTACAACAGGTTATATCGATATTGGTTTTTGGTCCAGATTTATACGACAGTTATACTCTCGCTGTTTTCCAGTCAGTTGGTACTTACATGTACAATAGAGAACTTAATGACATGTTATAAACGTAGGTCAGGAATTGAACCATGAACTGTGTTCAACACCAAGTAATCCATAATCAATAATAAACGAATAGACAACTGAGCTTTTGTTAACTTTGGGTACAGATAAAATGATGGTTTTCATTCAATTTGGAAAATCTTTACTTTCACCTATCAGCTCATTTGAAAGGGTGAATGAATTCTATTTCCAGTGTGACATCACCTAACCCAATCCATTACGTAGACCTAGTGCCAAGGTCATTTACCGGATGAACCATTATGAACTGCTATTCAAATACACATTTGTATGCCTTCTCTCGTTAGACAGGTTGGAACCAGTTCTTGTTTCCACTCGGACAATGAAAATGTCTGACAAGTTTGTTTTTTATGTACATGTGTTGTAGCCCTTTTGTTTTTATAGTATAAACAAATGGTCCATTAATAAAAGGTAAGTATGCTGCTATTTGTTATTATTGGCCACGCAATGTCAATACTGATATGGGCTAATAAGAAATTCATAGCTTTCTCTTCCTTTAAATGGTTGTTTGTTGTTTCAGGGGAAGAACTGAGCTAGGGGAGATAACTCCACACAATATTAAACAGCTGAAGAGACTGAATCAGGTGGTGTTCCCAGTCACTTATAATGACAAGTTTTACAAAGATGTCTTAGAGGTGGGAGAATTAGCAAAATTGGGTAAGTATGTCAATAGCCTGCAACACAACAGTTCTTCCTCTTACCGGAGTCTGGTGATCTTTCTGTTACGTCAGTTTTCTACACATTTTTCCTAACCCTTCAGTTAATTGAATTTTTGTATACAGTTTTATTATGACAAGCTAAATACAAGTTTGAATATCATTCAGTTTTGGAAATTGTTTTACAAAACCCTGACCATTTTGATACTCAAATATCAAATACCACACATTCGAACCGGAACTTATTGATGTCCGACAACTTACAGATCAAGTTTGAGTATAGTAATTTTTTTTTATCCTTCACCCATTCCCATTGGACTGGCACAGTCATACAATGAAATAACTTTAAGTAGGCCATTAAACCCAAGCAAACAAACAAAAATTATTATTCTGAAATTGTTTTTTGTTACTTTATTTCCCCCGCTACTTAAAAAGGGGATACTTAGAAATGCTATTGTCGATCCTTCCCTTTGTCACGAAAACCAATTCTCTGTTTGACGTAAAACTTGGAATGTGTCTTCCTCCTGTTAAGACAATGGGCGGGATTTCAGTTCACCAAATTCTGCGAAACACTATGAACATCATTGCATAATGTTACAAGATGTCGTCTGTAAGCCTTGTGTATGCGATATCTTGAGAGCAAATTCTTGGATTAACTTCAAACTTGTAAAAATAGCTTCCAGCTTTTAAGACAACACATGGTATAACCTTTTACAAAATTCTGCAAAACAATTTGACTGTCATTGCGCAATTTTACAGTATTGATGTCTGTATGCATTGTGAACGCAATAACTAAGTTACTTGAGAACAAAATCACTGATTAATTTCAAACTTGGAATGTAGCTTTCTCCTGCTTAGACAACACATGGGATTGCATTCACCAGATTCGTCTGAACATGTACATGTTGTGAACAGTTTACGAAGCTGTACGCATGTATGTGTTGTTAAAATGATAACTTGAAAACAAGTTCACTATTTACTGTATGCCATTGGGGACAATAGAAAGTCAAAACAAGTTCACAGGTTAATTCCTATTTAGATACCCTAAGTACGGCGTTAAACCCCAATCAAACAAACAATCCTGATATGATTGTAGGTTCCCCCTATTGCAATGATGGATGCAACAACATACACCACTGTCATATAAGTGAAATACCCTTAAGCATGGCGTAAAACAATCAGCATTCACTGTTCAATTAATTACATGCGCCACTATAACTGCTATGGCATATTAAACAATTTTGAAATGTATATGCGGGAAACATGATTACTGGAATACAAAACCAATATGATGATAAGCACCATGGTCTTTACCCTTGGGGTCAATAAACTGTTCACAAAACTTAGTAGGAAAAGGTGGTTTAACTATAACAGTTAGTTTACTTAATTTTTTCAAAATAAGTCTTTAGCAGGGGACCTGCTCGCTACTCAGCTTGTTGAAACTTATTTTTAAATTTCTCATAGGGAATAAAAGTATTCCACATTTCCTCAAGACTTTGGTAAGTCATAGTTTTATTTAACAAAATATGAATGTCAATTTAAATCAGTGAATTGGATAGCTTTGACATAATGTTAAACATGTAAGTGGAAAAAAAGATTATCTGCTAGGTTGGAGGTTATTACAGTTTTGCTGAAGACCTGATTTCTGGCAGGCCGGTGCAGGGAGCTACCTGTTGCCCTGGTACTCTTGTAGCTAAGCAGCAACACCAAACTTACCTGTTTTGTAGTGTTTTTGTATTACGCCCGGTCATTGTCCTGTCTTTGTTTGTTGCCAGTTGTGTCAAGAGCTGTTTCCTCCACCCATTGGGCTGGCACGCCGTCATATGAGTGAAATAACCTTGAGGAGGCCATAAACCCCCTATCAAACGAACAAACCTGATTTCTGTTTCAGCTTATTTCAATGACATTGTGGTTGGTGCTGTGTGCTGCAGGGTAGATACATCAGACAACCAGAGACGCCTCTATATTATGACATTAGGCTGCCTTGCTAACTACAGAAGATTACATATCGGTAAGCTGCAAGAACCACCATATTCTGTGCAATATTGTAATTTTTATGATCAAACATTTATCATTACTTTTTCTTGTACTGATTGGGTTAATTTACTTGCTTTGTAAATTTTAAATAATTAAAAGATTTTGGCTAGATTCTGTTTTCCTTTACGATATTCAAGATTGGTATTTTCTTTTATGATAGCCCTCTGGCTTAAGGCAGTTTGTTTGAAGAGTAGCAAATTAATGCTGTCTTTACTTAGCAGTTGAGGACAAATTAACTTTCCAACATTACGTAAACCCTTCAAATCTTGGTTGTGTTAGTGTCATTTAATTATTGTTGGAATACACTGTCGTCATACAAGTGAAACTCCTTTTTATGATTATTACACCTTCTGGCTAAAGGCAGCATGGCATTGCTATCATGATGTCTTTTTTCATTGTAGCGAAAGAAAATTTAGCTGGCTTGTTATGATATCTTAAGGATTAGCACTGTAGGAACAATATTTTTTTCAATGTAGCAAAACAGTTCACATTTTATGATTCTGTTAATGTGACAGTCTATTTAGTGTTGGAGAACATGACTGTTATGTTAGTTGCCTTAATCATCTGTCAACCAACCAACCCATCAAATAATCAACAAATCTTACTGCTGTTCTCAGTTGTCTGTGAATGCCTTGTTCGATAAACTGACAGTGTTCTATCACTCTGTTTAATTAATTTGATACATGTATGTACTTTATATACATGAGATACAGACTTGAATATTGTAAAATTATGCAATGGCAGTCATTTTATTTGACAAAATGTGGTTTTGATTAAAGCTGATTAATTTAACCTAGGATGAGTATGTAGAGGGATTTGAAACTCCGCTACCCTTCGAATCATCGAACCGTGAATGTGTTAGTTACTCGGTTAGCTCGTTCCAAACGACACGTTGGGCGTGTTGGTCAAACATATGAAGTCCGCTCAGTAGGCCAAGCTAGCCCTAACTGACACTCCCTACTCTGCACTTGCCTAGAACTGGACTATTCCAGAACACCTGGAAATGCACAACAGGGCCCAGGGGTCAGAGGCTTAGCCAGAAATCCAAAGTAGGGTGTCCAAAATGGTCATTTTGCTCCAAATTACAAATAACTGGTTGTCCAATTTTGCCGGGGGTTGGTGCCATGGTGAAATAGTACGCATTTTAGTCATTATTACAGCTTAAATAGATATAGGTTCCTGAGCTCTCGGGCATTATTTGAAAAAGGAATATAATAATAAATTAAGTAACCGCAATTTATCCTCACCACACCCCTAGTTTCCTTCACCACCAGCTGTCAGATGAAGGAGATGAAGAAGGTATGTTTGCTGCATCCCCTTTTCTGTTTGTGCATCAATGTGTTTTATCAATTTGTGTATATTTTTATTTCAGGAACTGTCATGCTTGAACATGTACTGAAGATATGTGCTGAGGATGGGCGTTTTGATAATGTTTTCCTGTAAGTTCTAATACCTTATATATGGCTTAACTGAGACTACATTCAAAGCAACAATAGATGACATCACATCATGTTGAAGATCTACTTATCTACTACACGTATTAGTGAATACCTGGTGTTTAGTGACTAATACTCTTTGGAGCAACTGGACCCAGTGGTTAAGAAGGGCTGTAGATGAATTTGTTTTAAGTTGTTGTTTATTCAGAATGATTACATATATTTTTTGTATTTATGGCACTGCAACTTGGAGAAAAATAGCAGTTCTTAAATAAGTATTGTTTGATTGTTAGGATACCAAATTTTAATTTGAAAGTTTCATTAGAATTTGCTTTAGATAATTGGTATTGTATTTCCCATGATTCGTGTTATCTTATTACAACTGGGGTTTTCCCCTTAAAAACGGACACCACTGTTATGTGTCTAATATAAAAATTCAATTATTTTTTTTTACTTTCTCAGGCATGTGCAAATAAATAACATCGGTGCCATCAAATTTTATGAAAAATTTGGATTTGAAATTGTGGAGGAAAAGACAAACTACTACAAACGAATAGAGCCTGCAGATGCATATGTGCTACAGAAATCTTTTGGGAAGTGTACAAAACAAATGAATGGCGACGTGGAATCAAAGAGTACGGACAAATCAGATGACACTTACATGAGTTAACACCGCTAAATCAAATAAATCCAATCAATCAAAGCTCTGACCTAGTGATGACCAGCGATTAATTTGTGCTCTTTAACTAAATTTCTTGTGAATAAATAGTTCCATTATTAATTGGAGCTGAAGAATTTGTGATTTTTTGCATCAGGATATGTAATATGTAGTTAAATGTTATCATGTTTCTGTGTGTTTATCTTTTTTGTCTGCCAGAGAACTTGATTATTTTTTGCTCAGTCAACATTTCTCAACTTCCATCCAGTTGAAACACAAACTTTAGAGATCGATCTGTAGCTAGGGACCTTTTCTTTTTTGAGATTCACTGTTCCAGTCTTTCAAAAGGTAGCTGCTTGTAAAAAGGGGAAACAACATTGATTTGCGATTAGGTTTCTGTGTTTCCCATGAAGTTGTTTAATATATGGGTCAGTATTTTATTGTTCCTAAACTCAGTATAACCGAGAACAATTGACGTCCGTTATTCCCAAAGACAGGGACTTGATAAAGGGGAGCATATCATGTTTCCCATTCACGTCCGTGTAGCTGAAATACCACTGAATGTGGCGTAAAACATGAATGAATCAATCGCATTCAGCATAAAATGGAAGTCTCTGTGTTTGTGAATAACTAACATCATTTCTGATACTCAACATATTCATATTCCTTTATGCTGAGCTCTGGAAAATTATAACATGACCCAATATCTTAAAAATCAGACAAGGAAAACGTTGAAATCTGGTGAAAGTAAAGGATTTTTTGGTGTCATCCTAAACTTTTGTCCTATTGAACCAATCTCTGGTTTATGGCAGTTGGTTTAAGACACTTCCTTTAGTAATCACTGGAGGAAGATAAATTTTCCGACACAGTACAACAGGCCACACCTTTATAGCTGTGCTAGAATTATTAACTGTTGGAAACCACAGTCGTTATTACGTAAGTTAAATACCTTAGAGGACGGCGCAAAAACTTTTCAATTAAGATTTAGGTCCTCTCTTTGAATTGTATCTTGTCTGGGTTTTTTTTTCTTTACCAGTGACTCTGAGGGTAGTTTCATTTACCCATTTGGCTGGCAATTTACAGCATAAGAGAAATAACCAGGGTCTGGTTGCTCGAAGCGCTATTAAATTTAACCCACTATTAGACGACGTCACGCCATGTTGACGGGTCTATCTCTAACCCGGTATTTGCGATTTAAGCTGGTGTAACGGCTAATCGTCTTTCGAGCAACCGGCCCCAGTATAGGTTTGGCTTGTTTCCTCCAAACAATCAGACAAGCCCTCTGACATGATTTACAAGTAGCTATATAACAAGACATTTCATTTAAAATTCTGCTGTCCATTTTGTCTCTAAAAAGAAAAGTGTGCCCTTGGCGTATTTTTTAAATTCTCACCAAGCAATTTAATGAATGTAGCCTCCTCTTCTCTGTACCTGTTTATAGAGGAGAAAGAAAGGCACATCATATCTTTACTGTTACCATTTTGCTTGAAGTCTGTTACCACTGTAATGTAATCATCACATGAAGAAACTGAACGAAATAAACTTTGTTTTTCTATTTAAAAAACGTGTCTGTTGACTTAGCTTGTTATGAGTGGTTTCCCTTTCTTTAGATCATCTCTGATTTATTTACATCAATATAACTGACATCTGGACAAAGCTATCCTGCAATTTAACAGTGCAGATGATACAGCCAGTAAGACAAGTCAACTCCTGACTGAATAAATTCAAGAAATCATTGCTTCAAGTTCGTCAAAGATAAAGCGCTTGCCATATTATAAGAGGGGAAAGGGAAACTTTCTGGGGGACAAAAAACACCTTGATGCAACTAATACCACACTTGGAATAGTTTCAAAGCATCGATACAAATTACAACTTTCTCTGAAACTTCATTTCGAATAACGTTTATAGTAGCAACAGTTTTGGTCAAACTTCACGGTGCCCATCGATCTAACGTAACAACTTGATGTATTCAGTTAACCCCTGTTTACTCCTATCTGTCTACATTTTAGTTGAATAAATAGCGGGTATCCAAATGTTTGGCTATTGAAGTTTACCATAAGCAATACAGGCAAGATTTGTTTTTTTCCCTCTTTTAAACTTCAAGCTGGTAAGATGGGTTTTTACACTTTATATGATGACCTCTTGTACCAAATAGTTTCAAAAGCACCATTTGATTGAAACCGGAAGCGGTTTAACCTCCATGCCTTATGTACAGCCCGCTTGGTCATAAACCTACTACCATTTTGAATGTTTAAATGCAGTGATAACCGCTAAAACGGCGTAAATTGTACGATCGTAGCAAGACAAATTACAGCTGTATAAATACACCGGGACTATGCTTTGATGTCATTCAGCTGTACATCAATC
>JAQQZZ010044581.1:0-23693 GCA_030265115.1 Mopalia vespertina | reverse complement strand
TCTCCGCCTCTTGAATTATTATGTATTTGTAATACCAATATGCTGTATGCTTACGGTAAATAAACACATTACATTACATCCATTATACTAGGTACTGAGTTTGAAGGCTTCAAATCGTATAATTTCCCTACATCGAGATTTGAAGTTTGGCTAAAATCTTCAATTAAATAGACTTAACGGCTTAATAGAGTTTTAATATTTCAATCAAATAAATTCTGTATCCTTTTATTAGCTAAACATGCCTAAAAATGGGAAGTTACAAAATCTACTACTAAATTTTCAAGTCTACCAACAGGGTGGATTTGAGAAAAATCGCAGCTCAGCAACAGATACCTGAACCAATTTCTAACAAGGCTAATGGAAGATTTCAAGTCTCGTTTGGCATACACAATGTGTCTGTATGTTCAATATATCAAATATTATTGGACATTGCTTATTGAACCCATAATAGCCGGTAAGTGAAAAAACTTGAAATTACATAGTATGTGTACCCTAACTCTGTATCTCTAAATAAGGCTACATTGTATGATAGACCTCATGTATTAGAGATACAAAACTCGGCATCTAGCATTAAACATGACAACAAGTTTTGTAGAGTAATGATACTCTTACACCTCCATTTGTTACAGCCACCGATAAAACCACTAATATATTATGTACCTTCATGGCAGACATTTTATTTAAAGGAAGGTCTGCAGAAAACAGATTCCAAAGAGTGCATTTCACACACCTATAAATAAAAAGCTAGCTTAAAAACTTGAGTTTTTTACCAATCAGAATAGAGAAAAAAAAATTAATAGAAATGTGACTGCAAATATGTAATTTTCGATTCTTCTGAAAGTAAAATGGCAATTTTTTCCACAATATCAGGCTGACATTATTGAAGGTATTGTTAACCTCTAAGTGTGCATATAATAATAAATCTCAACAATATTTTAGGTGGTAATCTTGCCAGTGGTCTTGTATACAGACTGTGAGTAAGCTGTAAACCCTGACCACATAATTATATTACTGATGAAGGTCAGCCTCTGGTCCACAACATGACCTGTTTAATATAGTCTGTCTTGGTCACACAATTACATTACCCTAAAATGTGATGAAGCTAGCTGTTAGAGCAAAGTACAGAAAACTGCTCCTGACTTTACATAAAATAACCATACAAAATTTGACAAGAATATATAAAAGTGCCTGAAATGTTACTATCACCTGTCATCCTAGTATTCAACATACCTTGCTCCTCAGTACTCAGGTGATGTGCAGCTGACTGTAGCTCCAGATTGGTAGAGTCCCCTTGGTGAGGTTCATCCTCTTCATCACTGGACACAGTGTATCCAGCCTCCAGTCGCTCTTCTCGTGTGATCTCCACCTCGTCGAGTTGACGTAAACAAGACAGCTCTTGAATGATTGAACCTCTGCTCCAAAAACAGAACAGAACATGACAGATATATTTGGTTGAGTTCAATAAGCACCTCATACTGGATCAGCTTGGGAGAAAAAAAGTATAAATGTAATACAAATAAAACATGATTACACCAGACTGGCAATGGGAGATAAAAGACAATCACATGACACAAGCAATATCCTCAGTAACAATGATCAGTTTCCTCTTGACAACAGAGTCTTGTCCCTTGCTACACGAGTCACTTGTTCACAGCGCATGTTTGATCTGTGATTTTCAACATACTGATGGGTGACATAGCCAATATTGCACATCAACAAATAGAAGTTTGTTTGTTTGATTGGCGCTTAAAGCTGTGTAAAATAAAAGTAAATAAAGCTACCTGGTATATGAATTTTTATTTTAATTTCCTGAACTTAGAATATAAATTTTGGCCAAACATTATTTAAAAATAATAATTGGCTGTATTGAAACAGCATTGCTGAAGTACTAGGGGCCTATATTATGTACAATGTAGTAGGCAGGTTGTGCTACCTGTTGTAAATAAGACATACCATATTTTTCGATCTTTTCAGACAGAGAATTGACACATTGTTGTTAAAGTTGAACATACACACAGCATTAAATTCCCACTTATCTAACATGGGGAGCTTCGGGTAATCCCTTTCCAATGACAACAATGATCAATGTGGTAAATCACCTAGATTAAACCAGTGTCAATAGATTCGATTTGAAATTAGCCGGTCTGATTACCTGTAATCAGGGAGATCTGTGCATGGATTGCCCTTCAAGTTTAAGATCACCAGACTTTGTGGCAACTCATCTGTTAAAATAATCACATTGATTAGTCACATAACTGATAGTGGAATTTGTAAACTCTGTCTATAATACATGATAACATAATGATGTCTACATTTATTGATCCTCTTTAGGTCGGATAATCTTGCAGAGATTAAAATAAACAGCCCCAATAATGTGCTGGCGAAAGTCTTAGTTTCTTAATTCCAATATACTAGTATATTGTATGTCAATGTTGAATTTTGACTGTCTGTATGTTTGAATAGGGTTAAACGCCATATTTAAGATTTTTTCAGTGATGACTGTATGGGTGACAGTCCCTTGACTGTCTATACCCCTCGATTTCTCTGGCAACAAATAATGTTGAGAATAAACAAACACAAGACACAATACACGGATATCGCAAACAGTTTGAGCTATCCCTTAAAGTAGGTTCGACAGTACCAGGGCAACATGAATTAAGCTCACTCCAAAACAACAGCAGTGAATTTTGAAGATACATGTATATGATTATCAAAACAAATTTACACTAAATTCCAATTCTGATTCTCTGACATTATCAAAAAGATACATAGCGATTATATGTACAGTGCGTGATACATGTACATGATCAGGTTGAGTTGCAGTATCAATCGTGCTCGAAGAGTGAGATTGATATGCAGTCTAAGTTACCTGAGACAATGAGCGATGATACAACAACACGTTACACGCACTTTACATATAATTTGCTTATCATATACCTTCAATGTTTCTTCGAAATTTGGATTTTTTGGGACAAATTTGACAAACTTTCAGAGAGGATCGCTTGACAGAGGCAAAGTACTACTTATATACTATTAAGTCCGAGACTTAAAATAATCCAATGTTTAGTTGTGAAATCAGATAATAAAACTGTTTCATTTCACTTTTTAAACCTATAAAACTACAAGCATGATTATATGATTTAAAGGGAAAGGCAACTGTTTTTCGACCTAAACTTATTATTTTTACAGGCCTGTGCTGTTGGGGAGAATGGTCAGATTGGGGTTTCCCCATGATTATGCAAACTTAATTTAGGAGGACCTATTTATAGGTTTCCAAATTAATTGCAGTCTTGGTCTAAATTTGCATTTTGCTACGGATTTTGACAAATTTTGTCATTCGATAATCAATGAAGTTTGTGTTTTGAAGCAATTTTGCTTTATTTTTCACCATAACACATTTATGTATTGACAAAATCAGCAAACCAGGGGAAAATGCAAATGTTAGGTTACCTCACAAAATTTTAGAGGACCTATTTTGAGGTAATGTCGTATAAGATTACAGCACAGGCCTGTTTTTATGGCATATTTTCAAAGACAAACATCTGTATTACACTTGCAATCCAATTAGCATAGCCGTTAATTAGTTAATTTAACAGGCTGGATGGACGTCATTGTTCGAAAACACATCTGTCTGACCTAATTCTGAGAAATACCCATGTTCAACGTGTGGATATTATCAATTTGTATAATTCTTGAAAAAATACATGTAATATGATTAGCTGTGTCAAATTCTTCGGTAATGACAATGTGTAGAATAGATCTAGATTGTTGACTTTAATAAACTGATTTTTTGTCAATTATAAGCAAACAAAAATTCCTGCATTACTTTTTCATTTTGATGCACAAGCTTTGTTTTCTTGCTGTTGCTTTTCCAACAAAATACAAGTGTCAAGAGTGATTATTTTACATTTGGCTTGTTTTTGTTTCATACAAAAGAAAACAATATATATGCTGTAAAGAATATTTGATAAGCTATTTTAGTAATAATATACAAATTTAAAGTGCGCTTGTTACCTAATTAGTACAAAGTAAACAAGCATTCTAAATTGAGTTAAAGATACAGTTGTTCAACAAGCCACAAAATGTCTATGGCAACTCAACCAAAGCACCTTGATCTGAGTTAACCATGGATAATTATCAAAATAAACACTCAAAATACAGATTGATTATACACAAAAAAGTACACCAACCGATATCAAATTTCTCAATCCGATTCTCAGAAAGATCTAGAAGGGCGAGCTTAGGGAGACATGTTAGATTCTCAATCTCACGGATTTGGTTCCCAGCTAACATGACGAAAACCAGATTACTCAAGTATGATAAGTTCTCTATTCTCTCTATGAGGTTCTACAACAAAAATATCAATGTCAGTCAGTGTAGGTTACAAAACTTGAACATAATTTTTATTTTACACTTTAAATGAACATGATATTATCAGGCTGTGTTACAGTATGTAACATTGGTCTCATGTTTGCTTGGTGTTCTGCAATTTTATGTCTTGACTGAAAATCATTTCTGAATCAATAAATTGAAACAATATTATAATAGTAGTTATAGGCTATAAGCCAGATCAAAACCACAAGTCACTCACAACTTTCTGGTTGATATGTTTGTTATAGTGGCTGAAGGCCGCATCAGACTCATGAACTGCCTCCCCTTGCCAATGCGAACAACACTTCAAGAAGTTTGTCTGTTTGTTTGATTGGGGGTTTAACATTGTACTCAAGGGTATTTCACTTATAAGATGATGGAATGTCCACTTCACACTATTCCTTGCCTAATTACATTGGAAAACCGAAAGGAAACCTCGTAAAAACCACCCTCGTGATTGCTTGTGACACTCCTATACCTGAGGGTCAACAGACAGACTCAATCCTGTGAACAGTACATCAAAGTAGGTTTAGTAAGCGCACACGCTAACCACAAAGCCACGGGCTGGGATGAATAAGTCATTTAGTTGAGTTCCTTGTATTTAATATTGAATTTTTGATTTTCCCTCATTTACCATAGTTGAAGAAAATTACAATTTGACTGCCCTCTGATGTCCAATAGTGTGTACATGTACCTTAACTGATACATTCTAAACCATTTGTATTTTATATAAAAGCTCTGATTTTGTTACAAAATACTGACTAGTTGTTGTTGAAAGCGGAAATATTGGATTGATAGCGGTTAAATTTCATTTTTGTTGAATTGTGAAATGAAATTTGGCTAACTCCTGTCATTAAATTTAGATCTGAACAAAAGAAATGGGCTGTTATTTCATTTAGACAGATTTATTAAGGCCACAGGAGTCTAAACGGGCTTAGCAAAGTAGTAAACTTGCTCAGGTAAAGGTAGCGAAATGCAGCCAGTAACAACATTGCAAACTTGCATTATTCATGCATAGCTGAACACAATAACAACTAAAGGTATGGAACTAAGCTCAAAGTGGCCACATCGCATTGAGTGATACTTACTTGTTGTAGATAAACATTTGTCACGCTTGGACCCAGCAACTCCAAGTTGTCTATTTCTTTGATGTCTTCTCTGTCTAACCTCAGATGAGTTATCTTGTTAAGTGCTTCAATTCTGAAAATAACATTTTGTTATTGTCACAAACTTAACAGCGCTCACTATGATTCATTAGAAAAATTTGTTCTTACCATGGCCACCATCTCAGTACTAAAGGGGCCAGTGGCCGCGGCTTAGTGGTACCGCGTGCGCTTACTAATCCTACTCCAATGTACCGTTCACGGGATCGAGTCCATCTGTCGACCATCAGGTATATGAGGGAGTCACACGACGTGGCTCTGGCAATCGTGGGGGTGGTTTGTACGGGGTTTCCTCACGGTTTTCCACCATAATGAGGCAAGGAACAATGTGAAGTGGACAATCCGTTATCATATAAGTGAAATACCCTTGGGTACGATGTTAAACCCCAATCAAACAAACAAACAAACAGTACTAAAGGTGGTGAGTTGTCGTGCATGTCATAGTAACTAGATAAGATGGTTTTGTAGAACGAGCTCCAGGTGATAACAACTTGACAAGATACATCTACACTCAACTCATTTCATATATATAGATTTGGATGTGGTACCTTGTATCACCTAGTTTTGACAGTATAGATCTTTGTAACATACTTCTTGTGTGTTAGCAGTCACCACTCCTCTCTACCCAGGGGGACAAACGTACTCAATATAAGCCTTTATCTGATCCTTGGTTTTTCAAAACAAATTATGTTTATTTTTGGCTCTTATTTGGCAGAATTGCAAAAATACTAAAAGCAATTGTTTCAGTTGAAAGTCACAGAAAGAATGGTCTTATACTGGTGTTTTTTGACTCTTTAAAACAAACAAACAATTCTCACTGTTATAACACTGATGTTTGGAAAATAAAGACAATTTTAAAGCGACAGTCCTCCTACATTTGTTCATGGTCCCACTTTTCTGCTTCCGGTTCCAAATGTCTTCTGATCATCAAATCAAGTGATAAGCGACATGGCTTCCTTTCTGTTGACAAATATTAAAGACAAATAATGAAAAAAAGGTAACCAACGTTGTATCCTGTGAAGTAAAAATAAAAACAAAAGGAAAAAAGAAATTGTGAATACATAAATATCATAAAGACACAACCACAGTTGGATTAATTATGCATCAATTATTAAGTTTCATACCGAGGTTGCATAAGTTTCACACAGAGCTCCAAAAAGGAATTTCCCTTATATGCCTATTATTTAAAAATGACTGTTGTCCAAATGTCAATAGATCTAAGTTAAAAACTAAAAATATTGGTGAATCTACCGAAAGGAAAAGGCACAACAACAGCTTATGGGGAAAGTGTCTGCCAAGTTTCATTAAGATTGCCCTGAAGTCCATATACAAATGGAAATTATAAAATGTTGATGGTGCCATAATAGTGAAAGGCACAGTTACATTCAGACATTGCCTAATAAATTAGACCTAGATATTGAACATTAGTAAGATTGTTTGTTTGTTTGGGGGTTTAGCGTTGTACTCAAGGATATTTCACTTATCTGTTTGTTACCAGTGGTGTCAACGGTGGTTTTCTTGACTTTTGGGCTGACATGCCTTCATGTGAGTGAAATAACCATAAATGCTGCAGAATTTTTTGATTGGGATATTAAACCTGTATTAAGCCAGTAAGTCTACTTAATTGAGTAACAACTCCGCCACTTCAAAGTGTGCATTGATCAATTCTGCCAGACGCCTCACAGCTGGATTCTTAACCATGACTGAACATGATTTTAGCTCAAAAGCTTGATTCACACATGCACAAAGTACATGTATATGATTTCATGGGATGTTTATACTTTTTGTGATCAAGGCAATTAAGCCCTCATCGTGTATGTTTGATTAGGTGTTGACCTCAAGCGATAATCCTTTTCATAATAATTAGGCTGGTTCAAAGGTTGGTTCGAATAGCTGCAGGGGGTTAAATAGTGTATACTTTAACAATTAACTAACACTTGTAGCAATCGAAGGAAACACAAGACAACTGCTTTTAATAACTTAAATATCTCTGGACTGGTTTTACCATCGCCGAAGACGGCGAAGAGAGATTTAATGTTATAAGAACACAGTCCAATCTATTTCACCGTCTATGAATAGACTCTTGCCGAAATGAGGAAGTTATTCAAACTGCAACTTTAAAATGATGCATTTTAAATTTTAGCAGATTTCCCCCATGTTAATTAAATAGGTAAATTTTCTGTTTTTAAATCGCCGTTGCACTGTTAGCCTATAAATATAATAGGTCATTCAAGTAACAAACAATATGCAAATTTTGGGCAATCATTCTAATGTGGAAATATGTGGAAACCGACAAAAAATGTAGACCTTTTTTGACAAAATAATATTTTAAAATCATTATAATTACAAAACTATTAGTCACTTTTATGTGAGTATCTTACATCCCGATAGTGTGAAAGGTATAGATTAGAAATTGTGTAAATGCGCATAAAACAAATCTATGCCCTTTCGTGAATTTGTTTTGCGCTGACAGAACTGAGAATATATATCTCAAGATTCTTGCCCATCGGAACTGATCATTGAACATCAAAGCAATAGAGCTGACAGTCAAATCTATTCAGCTTTCAAAAGAACTTTCTAGCACAGTCACCTGTCCCAATCAGCGAGTTGTTACTTCTTCTGCTATACCTACATGATTGAAGATTTGTACGCTGCATCGAGATCAGAAGTAGGCAATTACACAGTTTGAAACTTTACATGTTTACAACCTTCCTTGCATTGGTCAGTATATCATGTGCTATATAATGACGGTACCTGGATCTACATCCGTGACACTGCAATATAGCCTTATAAACAAGACCTAAATTACATGTAATGTAGGTCTTGTTTTTAAGGCTGACTGTAATACAACTTACAGCTGTAGATCAAGGTGTACCGTCATTATACTTATAGAACATGCCTGTACAACTGGCGAAATCTAAAAATTAAAATTGCAGAAAATGAAATTAAACCAAAAACATACCATTTGCGACCCAAGTTGCAGGTGTGTTTTCTTCGTCCATTTTTGTCGGATTAAACCACTGAAGTCAAAACAAAAGACATGTTTATATCTGGGTAAAAAAAATGTGGAATGTTGTATGTCTCCAAGCTTGTGTCATATTTACAGAAGATTTCTGTTCAAGGGACCTAACTCCAATGTTTACAAAAATTCGTCTGACGTTTGAGAGAAGCAATTTGCGAAGTGAAGGAGTTTTGATATCTTCATGTGGGAGGTAGCAGTGCGTGTGCTTTTGTAGGGCGATTTCAACGTTTAGTTCGTTTATAAATTATATATTAATAGCTAACATAGATCTACTAAGTCTGCGGTCGTCGTTTTTTGGTTTATTGTAAGTGCCATTTAAGTCCAAAACAACGACAACATGGAGTGTCGTGACAGCGAAATTTAGTAGATTCGTTTGTATTTGATAAGGTTTCATGTCACTTCGTACCCAAACCAGTCCTTACCGATTCGCTTCGTCTAAAGATGCATTTTGCCACTGATTTTGACAAATGATGTCATTCTGATCATCAATGAAGCTTTTTTTTAAAACCAATTTTGCTTAATTTTCATAAATGCGCATTTATGTATTAAAAAATCATCACAGCAGCAGCAAATGCAAATGTTAGGTTATCCCACCAAAGTTTAGAGGATCGATTTTAAGGATCTGCTGGAAAAAATACGGAACAGCACTGTGTAATGCTGTATTAATCAACTATCAATCAAAACACAATTGTTTAATGTCACAAATCCATGATTAATGTAATCGATCACGTAACAATAAGGAGTAGGATGTAGGCTTCAAAATTGTTATAATTCAATAAGGCATGAGGTGACTATGGTATGAAGTGATTAGGAAGGAGATGGTTTTGTATACAAAGTGACCTGTACCCATGATGCATTGATAAAGTAACCACCTACTTGCATATAACTAGAAATAGTAGAAATCCCTCAAAACAAGATAATTCTATCTTTCAAATGCATCATTATTCTCTTTTTTTGAGAAAAATTTTATACAAATTCTCCAAAGCTAATTAATTTAACTCAGAGTTTATTTGGAGGGCATTAATTCATGGTCAAACATCAGATACAGTTCAAGGGAAATACATGTAATTTAATATGGAGGTCATCAGTTTATAAATTGTCTTGAAGCTTTGAAGCTATTCCAAGCGTTTTGTTTTTATTACATCAGCGTGTTCTTTCTATTTCTGTCCCTCAGAGGGTTTTTCTTTCCCCCTCCTTTAATAATAGTCTCCTTTTTTTTTTTCCCCTAGCAACTGGCCGCATCCAGATGATCACTGATTAATTACGCTCAGGTAGACAGAGACTGACCACACCTGAGGATCTCCACACTTGCTCAAAAGGTGACCTCATGATCAAAACAGAATGTCTGCGTGCATGAGCATGCTGTAAAAACTAACAATCTCATTAAATTTCACATGTCAGTATTTCGTTTAACGCCACATATACATGTAGCAACATATTCAAGACTATGATCTGTTTATTTGCTAGATAATTAATGCGGTATTTCATACAAGAATATGCCTGCATGGTTGAAATGACTATTAAGAAAACATTGAGTGTAATAAGCAAGAACAAGACATGAACAATTCTACATATATAAATTCTTATTATTTGGAGTTGAGATATCACACTTTTTTACTGCGAAAGATGTTTTTGATGATCATGTTGCTTATCACAGGTCATCTTTGGCTGTTAAATGCAACTAAGCATGTGTAAGTACGCTCTGGTTGGTGCAACTGGATGCTTACTGGGAGTAAGCCAATCATTAGCACGCTCAGATTGGTCAAAACGTTTGCCTGGACAGATGCTAGAGATGATGCCAGATGCTTTCAGTCAACGTGTGTCATTAGCACGCTCAGATTGGTCAAAACGTTTGCCTGGACAGATGCTAGAGATGCTGCCAGATGCTTTCAGTCAACGTGTGTCATTAGCATGCTCAGATTGGTCAAAACGTTTGGCTGGACAGATGCTAGAGATGATGCCAGATGCTTTCAGTCAACGTGTGTCAGGCTTTGAAGTTAGGCTCAAACCGAACACTGAAAAAGCGGTCAATGCCGGTCATACATCATCATGTAGCTTGCATGAAGTCTTTCTCATAACTCTAACTTTATTGTTATTTGATATATATATATATATTTTTATATTTTTGTTTATTTCAGAAGAACTGTTGATTGAGAGGGAGGATAAAAACCAGTATTATAAACACACCTGGGATAAAAAAAACAAGTGCAGTGAATGGGATCTTATCATTTCGAAGTTTAAATTTACTAATTGCTTCTTTATTAACAAGAGGACATCGTACTATTAATAACTGTGCTGAGGATTCTTTGTGATTAAGTAAGATTTAAGTTACATGTACAGGCCCTATACACTGTCAAGGAAAAACTGACAATGGCTCAGTCTACATCCAGGAGTTACAACGAAAATACTGTAAATCAATCAATGCAAATCAAGGAATGGATTGCATCATACTATGTGACCGCAAAGAAAAAATGGTTCTATGGAGTGTTCATATTAACTCCGTCTGGCGTTGCCTTTATTCCAAGTGATGGAAACTCAACTGATTCGGCTAAGGTTTTTCTCAAATTCTCAACAATAATAGATGTCAAAAAATCTACATCCAGTTTTATTTTTCCAACATTAACTATCCACACAAACTCTGAGGGACATTTGTTTGGTTCTTTTGTGGATCGTGAAACCGTTTTCCATTCAATATTACATTTCCAGAAATTTTATCTCATACCAGAAGAGAAAAGACTTCAAACATCCCATAAAGGCTCTAGATCTAAAGTTGCTCAGGATCTGCTACGTCTGGCCGCAGATTCAGAAAATACAATGGCACAAGCGGCCGGTACATTACATCGCCAAGGTGAACAGATAGATGCTTCTATGGCAACCATGGATGATCTTCATAATGATTTAGATGTTGCTGACCATGTTGTGAACGGGCTAGAGACCTGGCTGGGTCACTGGTCCTCCTCTACAGGTGTTCCCATTATTGATCCTTTCGTTGTCAAACAAACGGACCTTCCTGATGTATCTAGTGTTGATGTGCTTTACGCAAAAGCTGTTGGAAATTCAGCTTTATCTTTTTCACCTGGATCTTTGTGGATTAGCAGAAAAGATGGTGTGACAATCCTTAGTGAAAAACAACAAATTGTGCAACATTATGGAGCTGGAAAGACGACATTGTCACGTGTCCGAGTAATGAATCCATGGGAAATACAACTAACTCATTTTCGTATTGGAGAACCTGATTTGTGTTATCAAATACTCTCCAGTAATGCCATGCAAGCTGTGAAACTATTAGAAAGAGACTGTAGGGGTAAAATTGAATATATGCCACCTCCTCCTCAAGCCTGTGATTTATCTTCTGGTATAGGTATAAGCTTATCCATTATTTTGTCAGGTTTCCACGCCCCATGAATGATACATGTACCCAGCACTTTAAGCGATTAAATTAGTATTAAGGGTACAGTAATGTAATGGAGATTAAAGTCTTATTTTACAGACCCCTCCTTATTCAAATACCACCCGTGGGTGGATGGAGGGAGCTTCATGTTGCCCTGGTGCTCTCAGAGCTGAAGGGGAACATGAAGCCGATCTATTTGTGGTGTTTTGTGTCCTGTATTTGTCCCGTCTTGTCTTTGTTTGTTGCCAGTGGTTTCCTTCACCCATTGGGCTGGCATGTCGTCATATAAGTGAAATACCCTTGAGTACGATGTTAAACCCCAATCAAACGATCAAATACCACCCCTAATTCTTCCCCTAGAAAACCATAGAAAAACTAGTATCTACATTTCACAATTAACCGAAATTAAAAGCATTATTTGGGTTCCACTGTATTCTCACATAAAGCCAATTAGTGATCCATTTTTCTGAAAATTAATTCCCAGGAAATTATTAGGTTTAAGATTTCACTGGACTATTTAAATACATGACCTAAATGCACTTTTCCTTTTCCCATTTGTCAAATTAATTTGCACTAAAAGAATTTTACATATATATTAAATTAACTTATTTCACATAGGTTAAAACAAATTTGACATATGTAGAATAAAGGGGAAATTTATTTCTCATGGTTGGCCATACTATAATTATAGCAGAAAAAATTATTTAAATTTGTACCCTCATAAAGTATTGTTCCTTCCACAGGATTAAATGGTGGAATCTTGGAGGAACCAGAAAACCAATTGTCTCCCCTCAGTTCAGAAGACGGAGGGTCTAGAGGGGGTGCATTATCTCATGACTTTGGTGAAATGATACAGAAGAAAAAAGAAATTGTCTCCGATGAAGATGCTGAGGAGTTGAGTCATATGTTGAGTAATTTAAAATCTATGGCTGTAGCAGTTCAACAGGAACAAGACCATCAGCTGGATAATTTGGACAGCTTATTGACATCGGTTGACAGAGCCAATATCCGTGTCAACCAAACTGAGCAGCGGGTTCAAAAACTGTTACGCAAATAAAGTGAAAGATGCACATTAATAAAGGAATGATGTTGCACTGTGCACATACTCATAAATACAATATCAACAGTTAACCTTTTTTTTATTGGATGGCTTCATACAAATAAATTGACAATTAATATATAGGGTTTAACATCTAAGTCAGAAGGGTATTAATAAACTTGTGTTGATTGACATAGATGAAATGGTTGTGGAGGGTCTCATATAGGACATAAAAGATAAACTGACAAGGGAGACATTTGTCAGACTCTCTGAGTGATATAAATATTATTCCATATTTGATTAATCTTCAACAAGAGAAGAACCCAGACTGATGTAAACGCATGTAAAATAAATCATAATGGTACTTTTTTAATCTGTTGTGTTATATGCTGACCAGGTTTTGCATTGTTCACAATATGTGGAAAACCAAGATGAGACCTTGTAAAAAAAAAATCCAGCACTAGCAGTGACAGGAAACTTGCCTTTGATATAAACAAAGGTTGAATGGTGCTCAGTTGTACCATGTACATGGCTCCACTGACAGATGTACAGTCTGACACGGTCAGAATAGATCTTTAGAAAACACACTTGTACAAGTTTCACAATCTAAACATCCTTGTTTAATGCCAATCAGGGTGAAAAAAGAAAATGCTACGTATTTCTGCTGAGTACAGAGTATACCACATCACAAAACACAACCCATCATAATGTTCATATTTAAGAATAATCCTATCATATTGCAAACAGATTTCAATTGTTCTATGTTTATGACACCTATTATTAAAGACTGCTGTCACGTTTTCCAGGATGAACTTTTATTCACGGCACTAAACCAGTCACAGCTCTCCACAGTTATCTTTCCTTTAAACGTTGTGGCTTTGATTCTGCTTGATAGAGTATCTCCTGGAGTGCCCCCTCCACCAATGGTGCCTGAAGACAAATACAAAACAGCTGATTGCATCATTCTGTGGGTAAATTGTTATTCACTGACCTTGTATTCAAAAACCATTCTAGGTACGGCATGTCAATAGGGACTCTGCAGCTTCACTGTCAAGTTCTCAACCAATTTAAAAGTTTGGACAGTGAATAACATCTTAGATATTGAAGTAAAGGACAGATTTAAAGACAAAGGACAATATAATAACTTGTTTTTGCTGGACCCCTGATGCAATTTTAATAGTGTAAAACAGTTTTTTCTTATCCTGTGATGCTGAGGAGTCCGCACTCGAGGTAAATTTGTAGTTATTTATTGATAAAAAATTAACTTATCCATTGCATAAGATATATATGTCAAAGAAAAATGAGAAAAACAAAATAATTCACCTGTCATAGCAAGATATTTGTGATCATGATCCTCCTTCAATTCTGTATCGATAAAAGCTTCATCAACTTGAATTGTGTTTCCCTTCAAGTCTACTGCTGTGCACACTGTATTTGGCAAACCCAAGCTTATGTCACCTGGTAAAAACATTTCATCAGAATTAATAACGACTTTTATGAAAATCAAATACATACTGTGTCTCAAACTCATGCCTGTTCATTTAATTTAATTGTTCTATGTTCAGTTTATAAGAATTATTAAACCTTTCCTAAATTTACAATTGTTCTTGACACAACATAATACTTAACTCGTGGCAATAGTCAGCTGGATGCTACAGTTGTTTGTGTGTAGATTTACACTTAACGTTAATTAACTCCAAATGTTAGCATCTCTATAAAAAAATTCTTCAAACAAGAGTGGATGGTTCTTAGTGCTCAAGACAACAGGCCAGGGGCAGCACTAAGTTGATCTTTGATTTACATTATATTGTCCGGTCTTCTGCCTTTGGTTGTTACCAGTTCCCTTCGGTTGGGCTTTTACAAAACAGTGTTAACTTAAAGCCATTGTTGAACGAAGTGACTTCTTTGAGGCAATAGAGATTTAATCCTGAGTAAATTTTGTAACATCTCAACTCCGGTGGTTTATTTTGTAACATCTCAACTCCGGTGGTTTATTTTGTAACATCTCAACTCAGGTGGTTTATTTTGTAACATCTCAACTCTGGTGGTTTATTTTGTAAGCATCTCAACTCCGGTGGTTTATTTCACCTATTGGTCTGGCACACTCCCATGTTTTTATATTTTGTATTCGTTTATTCACCATAATAATAAAATAAATTAATTGAATAGTACTTAGCAATAGGCGAGAATAAAGCCTTTAAGATTTGTTCTACCTATCTAAAAAAAACTAATTTACATAAATTCAAATGGATTAATTTAAGAATTGAAATTAAGAATATAAAGGATGGGTTTCAACAGCAATATATTTTGTACCCATCGAAGAGAAGAGAGGACATAATCCTTAAGATTAGATTTAAACAGGGACAGTCAATCAATAGTTTTACGCGCAAGTAGGAGCGTGTTCAACTCTTGGAGAGGTGATTGAATAACCTCACAAATCAAGCTAACAATCACAAGACAAGGACAGAACATAACAGAATAGGAGCCCCAATGACTATATAACCCACATCACAGCTTCCATTTGTCCTACACTGCTTTAAAGGCACGAAAACAAAGTCCTAGTCAAACACACATCTAAGTTATTAATGAAATGACTTTTGTTTTTTTGAGATTCCTCATTTTCCACTGAAAGACACTTAACCGGTGGTGCTGTAAGAAAAAATATTTGGTGGATTTGGATGTCATGTTTTCTAATTTCTTATAGAAGATAAAAATAACCAAAGTTACTCATAATTTAAACAGTGCAACACATAATTTGCCCAAATATACTGAATAAAGTTTTTCTATTGACGTGCACTATTTTAATGTAGATTTAGCACTAAGTCCAACATACATTTTTAAATACAGCATTACCATTTAAGTGGCTTTCAGTGGAAAACCAGGAATCCTTGTAAAGTTAAAATAGAAGCTTGTTAACTTGATCAGGTGTATCATTTACTATGATGTTTCCACCCAAAGATGACCAATGTTCAAATAACATGTGTACATATTAAAGAATACCAACAATAATTTAATTTATAACAGATGACGGGTATAAGCCAGCTGTAATTCTGAAACCCTCACCTTTCCCGAGGCTTATTTCCCCTTTACCATGTCGTGCCAAATAGGTGTCAATGTTGCCTTCTGTTCTTATTCTGGCCGTTAAATCACCATCTAGAGAATCTATAACAAACACACACTAATATGGTGAACATCTGATTTGTTATTGATAATAATTATTTAACTGCCTTGAAAAAAATGAAATTTCTTTTTAATAAGGAAAACTAGTTAAATTTGAAGAGAAAACATTTTGCATGTACATGTATGATTCTTGCGGTATGCAATCAAAGCATAAATGTAGATGTATGGAAGATACACTGAATTCTGTTGTTTACATGTATTGTCAACAGGCTTATAATCAAGCACAATAGCAAAACTGACCTACAGAAATGTGTGATCTACCCCTTCACAGACAGGCTAATTTCTGTTTTATGCTCAAGAGTTTTATCATCTATTTGTGGATTTCAACAATATTTAAACAAAGGTAAAACAGTGATGCACATAATTATTTCAAAATGGTAGAAATGATAAGGGTGTGATAATGGTAGCATAACAGTTTTTTCTATTGACTTTGAACTTACGCAGGGGAAGTGAATATGAATATGCATATGAAAATCGTGATCCAAAATAGATCTGATACTTTATTTAAAATATTTACCAATTGATACATCACCATGGTGATCAACATCTATTCTGGTATTACCATGACAACTGCCAAGCCTGACTGTTCCTGTGTTTGTCCAGAAGATGGCGGTGTCTCCATACACGTCCTTCACCGTTACATCACCCTGATCTGTGCGTAACTTAATGTGAGAACCCTGGATTTTATCAGCATTGATGGTCTGAAGGATTAGAATAACTTTATAACTTAATGTAAGAACCCTGGATTTTATCAGCATGGATGGTCCGAAGGATTAGAATAACTTTATGTAAGAACCCTGCATTTTATCAGCCTGGATGGTCTTAAGGATTAGAATAACTTAATGTGAGAACCCTGGATTTTATCAGCCTGGATGGTCTGAAGGATTAAAATAACTTTATGTAAGAACCCTAGATCTTACCAGCCTGGATGGTCTGAAGGATTAGAATTACTTTATGTAAGATCCCTGAATTTTAACAGCCTGGATGGTCTGAAGGATTAGAATAACTTTATGTAAGAACCCTGGATCTTATCAGCCTGGATGGTCTGAAGGATTAGAATAACTTAATGTAAGAACCCTAGATTTTACCAGCCTGGATGGTCTGAAGGATTAGAATAACTTAATGTCAGAACCCTAGATTTTACAAGCCTGGATGGTCTGAAGGATTAGAATAACTTTATAACTTAATGTAAGAACACTAGATTTTACCAGCCTGGGTGTTCTGAAGGATTAGAATAACTTAATGTAAGAACCCTAGATTTTACAAGACTGGATGGTCTGAAGGATTAGAATAACTTAATGTAAGAACCCTGGATCTTATCAGCCAGGATGGTCTGAAGGATTAGAATAACTTAATGTAAGAACCCTGGATCTTACCAGCCTGGATGGTCTGAAGGATTAGAATAACTTAATGTGAGAACCCTGGATTTAACAGACTGGATGGCCTGATGGATTAGAAAAACTTTATAACTTAATGTAAGAACCCTGGATTTTACAAGCCTGGATGGTCTGAAGGATTAGAATAACTTTATGTAAGAACCCTGGATGGTCTGAAGAATTAGAATAACTTAATGTAAGAACCCTGGATCTTACCAGCCTGGATGGTCTAAAGGATTAGAATAACTTTATGTAAGAACCCTGGATGGTCTGAAGGATTAGAATAACTTAATGTAAGAACCCTGGATCTTACCAGCCTGGATGGTCTGAAGGATTAAAATAACTTAATGTAAGAACCCTGGATTTTATCAGCATTTAACCATAGAGTTTTTAAAGATGCAAGGGGTGTTGGATTATAAATAATATTATGTACTGTTAGTACCCTGAATTTTATCAGCATGGATGCCAAGCAGGAATAAAATAACTCATTGGGAATAGTGGAGATTTATCAGAGCGAATGGCCTGTGGGAAAAACATATAATTTTTGGGAGCACCCAGAATTTTATCAGCACAGATGGCCTGCATGAAAAAAATAACTTATTGGGAGTACCTTGGATTTTATCAGCTGGGTTGGCCTGCAGCCTGCAGGATTAAAATGACATTTTGGGGAACCCTGAATTTTATCAGCATGGATGGCATGCAGAATAACAATAAGTTAAGAACCCAGACTCAACATGAGAACCCTGGAATTGATCAACATGAGCAGCCTTCAGGGCAAATGTGCATTCATAGGGATTTTAGATTGGAATATTATTACATGTAGTTATTGACGTTTTTTGAAGGGTGTATATGTTATTATGACCGTCCTGCAAACTCATACACCCTGAGCCTCAAGTGAAGGGGCGTATGAGCTTGCAGGACAGTCAGTACACCCTGATAAAAACATCTATAACAAATTTATTATCCACCAAGCCACAGTATGTGCGATTTTATTCACCCATAATAGGTTCTTCGTCCATAGGATCTTTGTTTGTGTCTGAGTTAGCTCCCCTAATGATAAGTGCTGCCATGACAATCACAGCTTTTAGTTTCAGCGTGATTGTAAAGCAAGATAGTTTTGAACTAACTTTGTGTCAACCAAACATCGATGTAAAAAATATTTTTTATTAATTTTAGAAAAGATAATTTGAAGCAGAGGCGACCATTTTTGTTTTATATTACCCGTAAAATCTCCTGGAGTGTACAGGTTTTTACCCGTCTGCAAATTGACCAATCAGAACACAACACATTTGGTTGTTGAATAATAATGAATGTTACAGCCTGCTTGTACTAAATGCCTATACATTTGATACTTTACCCCAATGCTCCCCGTTTCTATATCTATATTGCCCTGCAGTGTTTTACGGCAGATAATTGTCCCTCCTGTACTGTGTACTTTAACCACACCAGCCTGCAGGCATAAAAAAAAACAAAATACCATTATTTTAAAAACATATTTTAAAATTCTCCAGCAGTCTAGATTTGCAAATAGATCAAGTCTTTAATGGCTTCAATAAAGGTAAAAAAAAGTGATACTAAATTTAAAACAATTTATTACATTTAATATAATATTCAATACTTAAAATACATTTTAGATGCTATCCATAGCAGCAATAGCTCATGATTTGACAATATGTTTATCATTGTATCATCAGTGATGTAATCTGAAATGGTCCACCATTCAGAGATTAAATATTTTAATCGCTCTCTAAAATAAAATTGATGAGACACTGCCATAGTTATTTCTTCCCATAAATACTCGGCAATGCCCTTGGTAAGATAATGTTTCACGGATTCTATGGTTAAAGACTGATAGCTAACAAGTCCTGGAAAAAATGACTGCAGGTAAGGTCACACCCTGAATTAGTCCTCCTACAGTACAGCCATGTTCTAACTATATATCCTACAGAGATACCACCAGACAGGGTCATGCTTAATAATAAGTCAATAATTGTTGATCTTCCCTGAGGCCCTCTCAATCACACTCACTTGCACACACAATCAATATAACTTCAATATAAAACATATATACACAGCATCTAATTTATATACTAGCACACACAAAACAAAATCTTTAATATAATCTATATATACACAGCATCTAATTATATACCAGCACACACAATCAGAAACTTCAATATAAAACATATATACACAGCATCTAATTATAAAGTTAGCACACACAAAACAAAATCTTCAATATAATCTATATATACACAGCATCTAATTATATACTAGCACACACAATCAGAAACTTCAATACAAAACATATATACACAGCCTCACACCTTCCACCCTCCAGCCCATCATCCTGGCAACACTCGTATGATGGCAGGATGATGGTTGTACTTCTCAGTGACTCCCAGCTCTTTACTGTGATTAAATGATTACGTCCATACCTTGATGTTGCTCAATAGACACTTCCCCTTCTTAGTGTGGATCTTCATCTCAGTGCTTTCAATATTAGACACATTAGTCTCACCATCCCCATCCATGTCAACTTCAATGCCTGGAAAACAAACAAAAAATTGAATGGTTAGGAAACCATTTTTAAATTGGTGTGCAACAGGGTGCTCTTGGGTATTTAACTTTTAGAGCAACTGTAGGTAAGGTTTATGGTAAAACCTAGAAGAAACCTAGTACAAACCACCCCATGATATCCCTAGTCACTGGAGACCTCCTTTTATACATCAGATTGAAAAGCAGCTTAGAAAGTTTAAGATTTTGGGGGTTTCTTTGCTTTATTCAGGTTTAAAGCTGTACTCGAGAGACCTTGTTATTTGAAGCCAGTGGTCTGTATTCATGTTTAGCATCCCTGTGTCTGTGCTTTATGAAGAGGGAAAATCACCGCCTTCACTGGGTAAGAAATCGGGACTCACTTTGCCGTGAGCCTCTGTGGCTCAGTCGGTAGAGTGTTGGGCCTGTAACCCAAAGGTCACGGGTTCGAATCCCGGTGGAGGCAAGCAAATTTTTCCCTCTTCATTTATTCAAAATATATTGATGTTTAGAGGCCTATAGAATACCAATTTAGATTTTGTGACAATCATGCAGGCCTTAAATCCCATTATTTTAAAACTTTACCAAATCTGATTGGTAGTTGAAGAGAACAGTCCAAAGTTTTGTCATCACTGGTTACTGCAGATATGTGTAGGTGTCTGCCTTGGTCTTGAAGATCTACGTTGAACTGTAACATTTCACCCATTTCTTTTAATTCCCCCTCACCATCTTTCTCAGAATATAAAGTAACAAAGGCCATATTCATTTCTGGCCATTCATAGGGATCCACTGATTCTATGTGGAGATTAAGATTTCCTTTAGCTTTTATTGTCACTTTGCCAAACGGATTAACCAGCTTACTCCAGGATTCAAGTATGTTGACATTTTCTGAATTATCAGAGTTAAGAGTTGAATAAAAACGATTCTGTCCTGACAATTTACCGAAGACAAGCCCTTGTTTATCATGAATTCCGTTTAATTTTGATAAATGTCCAGGGATTCTATGACACGCGTTCGGGCAGCATCGATACATCATCAGGGTCAATTTAATGTTTGTTGCCAAAACTGGAAAAGGTATTCGTTCTACAGGCAAATGACAACTGGAAATCGGTCGAGGCTTGGCATTGCATGATAACACTTGAACACAAACCCGTCTCATCATATATCGTTGTAGAAGCATTTCTGCACTTAATTAAAGTAATAATTCTGAAGTGACTCCAAGGTAAATGTTAAAATTTTGACAAATAAACTTGAAATTAACACCAATAATATTTGTCCATGCTTTGCCTACAACAAAAATAACACTGAGCGCCACAACAAAAATACTCAATTGAGGCTCAAGAGGGTGAAAATCGACATCCATCTCAGGGTTGCCTGGCTCACACCCACGGTTTGGTCGCCTGGCTCACACCCACGGTTCGGCCGCCATATTCACCTACATGTGGTACATTGTACATTGTAGGCCTATAGTAAATTCGGTGCAGATGATTTTTGATTCATCCTGATATATCATATAGATAGGGCGGTAATTTTAAAATATTGGTAGAATTTAATTTAAGGATACTCTAACACTCTAGAGTACTCTAACCCCCCCTCAGCTCAAAATTTTCACTTTTTTTATTATTGCATATTCAAAAAGTTAAGATACTGATCTTTATCCTAGAGCAGACCCGATAAAAAATTTGAATTAGAAGACCGTCAACTTTGATGATAAAACTTGACTACATTATTTACAACAGCGGTGTTTTAATTGACAATCGATTAAATAAACGTAGGCCTAGCTACCTGGAGAGAATTAACAGTCGTGCCCGCTGTGCATATTATACACGAATCAACAGTTAGGCATGATTGTCTTATTATCAGCTGCGTATTGGCTGTGCTGGTTGCCATTGTATATACACTCCCTGACGCCACATGTGGTTGATTGGTGTTTGTCTATTAAGATATTGATCACAGCTTGAAAGGAATTCAACATTTGACACGGTCAGCTCTTGTCAATTTTATAGAAAAAATTGTATAATTCACAAAATATATACATAGCTATTTGCTAAACATACACAGAATGGGTCAATTTGATATTTTAAACAAATTGTAAAAAACAAATATTGAATTAGGCTGCTTCAAATTAATGAGCATGAAAGAGGTAAACCTGTCGTAAAATAGATCAGAAATACATTTTACCCGTTTTCTCTGCTTTCATTTTTCAGTGTACCGTACTTGGGAAAATGCCTACTCATTGGCTGTTATTATTACAGAACCGATTCTTTGCACATTTTTATCTCAACATATAGAACTAAAAAATGGTCATCCAGATTTTTGATATCTTTTTTTGTTTTTTAGATATAGTTATAAGAAGTTCAAATTTCTTTTTACTGTTAACACAATATTGCACGAAAACAAAGACAAACAGGAAAAAACTGAATGACCGTTTTTTTGGTTCATATAATGTATTATACCTTGATGTAAAATTAAACTGTAGACGTAAATGGTGTAAAAGAATTAGCAACTTGAAAAAGAGGTAGCAAAAATTTACTTCTTATGCAAAATATTTTTTTCTGTAAGTTTAGAAAAAAATACTTATTATTGTTCTGCAGAAAAAGACGTTACAGAACATATAAAGATGTGTTGCAAAATTCACATTAGTGTAGAAGTAAAGCGGCGAAATGTAAAAAGACTCTGTATGGGGGTAGAGTATCCTTAAAGGGAAAGACTGGCAACAGATAAACACATGGTAGAGAGCGGTCACAACAGAGACACAAACGATGTACTGAATAAGCGTGATTACAGTTCAACATACCGGCTTCCTCTTCATCTTGTCAACATCAACACTTCTCCACCGATACGCCAAGAACACATTAGTTTGTCTGTCAGAATCTAAAACTATATATATGTAGTTAATCAAATAATACATTTATAACCAAAGGGAGAGTGGGACATCTTAAAGTCCTCATCAAATTTTGATCAGACTATATAGGTCAGGTCGGCTCCATAACACAGACAAATATCCCATGTGGTTTGGTAATAAACGGCATCAAATCCCCCAACACGCCTGTCCCGTGTCGCGGGATAATGTTATCATGTGAGATCTTCACTGAATTTAAATGTATTTCATACGAGAGGTTTAACTCTTAGGTCTATCATGTCTTTCTGTGGTAGGCATATGTAGACTCACTCTCCTGTGTTAATGTTACAATGAGTCTGAGATTCTTAAGTATCCATCGCATTAGGTTCGTCTTACTACTTCCAGACAATTGTTCCATGTGGTTTGTTAATAGACTTGACCAATTTTCAACCACGCCAATTGATAACTATGTGACTGTGGAACTCGATATGTTAACTTATTAAGTCTGATTTTCTAAATTGAGACTTCCAAAATCGGGGGGTTATATAGTCAGATCTGATTGAAAGCATTCAATCACCCTGAACAGTCTAGTAATTTTCAACAATAAGACGTGGCAAGAGTTTCAAGTTTATTTTCTTGGATTAATTTATTGCTTTACTAGGGATCCAATGTGATTATATGACGCCTAGCAGCAGGGGGGTGAACAGACTTTCTCTATGAGGCCGCGGCGGCTCCCAGCGGTATTTCCGGGGGGGGGGTGGGGGGGGGGGGGGG
>JAQQZZ010044570.1:0-10280 GCA_030265115.1 Mopalia vespertina | reverse complement strand
GAAGCTATGAATAAAATATGAAAGTTATCGGAGTAGTAGTTCCTGAAATATACTGATAACAAGAATTGTTATGGGATAGACGGACGGACAGACGGACGGACGGACGGACCACGGAGAGTGATGAGAATAGCCCACAGTCATTCTGACTAAAAATGTGGTATACCTCATCATGCGTAAGAAGTGTCTGAAACAATATGTTGGGGAAACTAAGTCTTCCTCGGATTAGAGCCAACAATCGTTTGAGTTCCACAATTTTCAATCCGCTACCGGTACATGTTTATTCAAGACTTCATGCGTACCAACCCGGGGTCTACTGGTCTCCAAGTCATGAGTTAGAAGACTGATTTCCCCAAATTAATTTATAGATCCGGGATAGTCAGTCTCAGAAAACATCTCATGTAAACAAACATCTCGTGAATTCCGCGAAGGCTCTAAATATGATCTGTCCGTCAAAAAGTAATTAAAGTTTTTAAAAAGCCGTTTTGACCAGGTACTTTTCTACTCAGGTTTGTATCCAGTGTTGGCTTATTCTAGTGGAATATGGTGGACGGTTTGTGGGAGCTTCCTGTTCTCTTGATGCTCTCAGACATAATGGACAACACGGAGTGGATTTCTTTGTGGTGTCTTTGTACTGGATCTTGTTGTTGCCCAATCTTGTCTTTGTCTGGTGTCGAAGAGAGGGTGGTTGGGCTGGCACGCTGTCATTTGAGTGAAATTACAGTAATTACTGCGTTTACGCCCAATCATAAAACAATCTCTAGAATGGAATATTGATCCAAAGCTATAGCTCGATACTGTTTTCTGTTCTGGCAATTTGTGAATGATGTCGGGCAGTGTCGTCGACGATCGGAAGTCCTCGAATGTACTGCGCACATTATCTCGGAAGTATACGATCGATACCAGCATGACCTGCATTTGTTTTCTCCTAAAATTAACTGATAACATAGTCAGCCTTGTGTACAGATTTTGCAGTAGCCATCTATTTTGCATCAAATACCATCTAGCTTTTCAACGCAGACTGCAACTTGGGGATAAACCCGCGCCATCACTGTCTTGCCATGAAGTCACGAAGCGGCGCTCTTCTTTTAGCTACAGTTAAGAAAAAATCTACCTGCTTAAAAATGTGTAATGTGGGTCAATATAAAGTGGAACAATTTTTTGATTTAAGAATAAATAAATTTGTTAGTATCTTTAAAAAAGGAATAGCACTCATCGACAGCTGAATGGCGTCATAACAGTCCCGGTGTATTAATACAGCTGTAATTTGTCTGAAGACGACAGCACAATTTTCGGTAATTTAGTAAATATCACTACATTCAAAATGGTTCTGGTTTATGACCAAGCGGTCTATACGCAAATCATGGAGATAAGACGGCGACGGTTTTAAAGAAATAAATCTAATCCTGGCATATTCTACAGCCGTATGAAAATCGCTGGGTTTATTTAAGGTTATAGGCAGATCAAGCCAAAATCGCAAATATGGTAACTTTATCTTCCCAAAGCGATTTTTGTCTTCTGAATTTCAACGTTTAATTACAATGTCTGTCAGTAGAGAATATATACTGTATTTTCGTTATTTTGGGATAACATTTTTTTAGTTTGAACCAATTCCAGTTCAGAATTTTTTTTTTGCACTTGTTTGTTTGATTGGGCTATATAACGCCGTACTTTCAATTTCTTTATCTGTTAATTATCGTACGTAAAAACAAGTTGTCTTGTATGTGAAATATCGATTTTTCATTCATTATTTAAGTAACCAATAGACTTCTGTGGTTAATGACAATTAAAACATGACGGACGGCGTACATGGCAACGACAGTGTATTTAAATTATCCTAGTTTTAATGACGTTGTCATTTTAAAAAACTAACCACGGGTCTGTTGCTTTCCTCGACACTCTGTGATGGCTGGGCTCTTTACTTTAGTTACTTATAGGCCTTTTGTTTTTACTCAAAGTGTAACAATATGACAACATCCTCAAAACGGAAGTGCATTTAAAACTCTTCTCCTCTTGATACAATTAACATTGCCAAACGAAACGAGAACAAACGACTAGATAGATACAAGTGTCTGTGTACCATGGCTACAATCACATCCAGTAACTTATCTAAACAAACCAACAAACACTCGTACTGTTAAAACGCTTCCGTTAATTTCAGAATGTCGCTGACTACATTTATTTGTAATACTTTTTTTCTAAATCCATAACACAAAGCAATCAAACAACACGATAAATCTCCTTTAATTATCTACATATATTTTTTTCAGAATATCGCTGACTACATTTATTTGTAATCCTTTTTTTCTAAATCCATAACACAAAGCAATCAAACTACACCATACATCTCCTATAATTATCTACATATAAAGCACTTTTATACAGGGAAGAATATCCCTTAATCAACAGGTTTTGTAAGGAATTAATTAAAAATGGCAAAATGTAGACAATTTCTATTTATAAAATAAGATGGCTGCAGTAATTAAAATAGCAACTAAACTTAACAATATAGCAGAAACAATTAGAACAAAGAATTGCCTATAATGTTATCAGATGTTAAAAAAGAATACCAAACATAACGAACTTGTAATATTATGCACAATTGCACATATCCAATCAATTATGGATAGGATGGAGCCTCTATGGATATTAAAACCAGAAAATGTACCGATATCTTGTATAGCTTTCCACAAAATAATCTCAAACACAAAACTGATACGCTGATCAATAGAATAGAATGCTACTGTGTCACTTTATCAAGTTTGAACCACCAATGGAACAGAATTCTACTGTGTCACTTTAACCAGTGTGAACCACCAATAGAATAGAATTCTACTGTGTCACTTTATCAAGTCTGAACAACCAATGGAATAGAATTCTACTGTGTCACTTTAACCAGTTTGAACCACCAATAGAATAGAATTATACTGTGTCACTTTATCAAGTCTGAACAACCAATGGAATAGAATTCTACTGTGTCACTTTAACCAGTGTGAACCACCAATAAACTAACTTTGTCAGCACATTCAAGCATTGGACAAATGAGGCTTATTATAAAGCCCCTAGTTAGAATCTTATTTATCATTTTACATCAAGTATTACAATCAGAATCTTATTTATCATTTTACATCAAGTATTATAATCAGAATCTTATTTATCATTTTACATCAAGTATTATAATCAGAACACTGAAGCAACAAATAGCAAAATTAGTAAATCAAGGAATGGCACAAAAGCCAGTGGTAAATTACACAAGGATAACTATTATGAATATTTAAAGTAATATTCAACCAGAAATGTTAAATCATGAACAATAAATTTATTTTGAAATAATTTCCATGATACTATATTTTCATAATATCTCCCTGCAGAGATTTAACCCTAGTTACCATTAACTATAAACCTGTGTTTAATGTACTCATAATATACTTGGCAAGAGTTATAATAAACACACTGTAAACCAGGCATCTTCAAAACATGCAGACTTCCAAATTGTGCTATGACAGAGTTGTCTTAAAGTTTATACCATCGGTAGCAGTTTTTCAGTACAGCCTCTGGGAATGTCAAAAAATCTGAAACGTCGCCTGAATATCACTACCTAACTTTACCCTGGTTTACGTTAAAAGTAAAAAAGAGCTTTACTGACACCTCAAAACTTAATATTAACATGAGTTTTAAGCGAATGTATTCCATAAATATTGTAAATTTTGCGATAAGTGATAATCAATCCATCAACCCGAAAAAAGAAAAGTAAAAAAAAACAGTTTTACAATATATTTATATTGCTTAATAACTGTTTATTTTTTTTATATACATACTACAGTACTGTTTAAACAAAATGTATTTACTTTACATTTACTGGATATTACACTTATTGAAATATTTGAAGTTAAGTCTCCAGTTTGTTGTTGCATATGCTGACGACTCCTATCTGTTATTGAGGACGCCATTTTTATGTTTGTATTTAAAATTAGTTAATCTTGTTGGACAATGATTCAGCAAACAACAACCAACTATTATTAGGGTCTGAGGGTTGTGCTATATTCCAATTTCATGCTAGCAGAAAAATCTTTTTTTATTTTATAAATAATGGATCAAGAATAGTATATTCAATTTTTTCTCAAAATTATTAATACTGGTAATCTGAAAGCAAATTAGGTATTTTTATTTATGAATGAAGACAATATGCACATACAAGTAAAACTTCCTGGGATATACTGCAAACCACACATTGGCCTCTTCCCAAGATGTTACAGGAATTTTTACAGAACACAATGGCCTCTTCTCGGCATGTTCCGAGGAATTTTTGAAGAACACATTGGCCTCTTCCTGGGATGTTACCAGGAATTTTTACAGAACACAATGGCCTCTTCCCGGGATATTCCCATGAATTTTTGCAGAAAGCATTGGCCTCTTCCCGGCATGTTCCGAGGAATTTTTGCAGAACACATTGGCCTCTTCCCGGGATGAAACAATACATTCCCATAGTTATCCCATTCCTGATAACGGTCCACAGTTTTTCAATTAAGAAAGAAAGAGGAGTTACCAAGCAGTTCTGGAGACACTATCCAACAGACCCAATAAAGATCTTTCCAGAATAGTACCTCTCTCCTTATCAAATGTTCATTCTCACCCAAGTTAAAAGTGAACACAGTGAAGAAATATTTTAAAATTATGGAACAGACTGCAAACTTTGGTGTCGTCTAAAGTCACCTATTTGGCAAAGCAAACAGTCAACCTTAACATCTTTGTGTTTTATGGTCACCTCTTTGGTGATACAAATTGAAGAACTTGGTCTTTGGAAACTTTGCTCACATCTTCATTTTGTTGGGATTCATGAACTTTGACCCCAGTCTCCCAGGCCCAATAAAAACCTTTCTGCTTAGAATCCCTAGATGTAGAAAATAAAGGACAAAAAAATCCAATCACTGAAAACAAGGTTTAAAAGAAGTTATCAAGCTGTACCTGATTTAATAATAATACCAAACAGCACTCACAATTTTTTACAAGGTTCTTATTTCAGTTGACTGTCTGTCGCATTGTTGTTTGTGTGTTATTAATAATCTGTTACTCAGGTCCATTTATCACATAAAATAGGTAAATTAAAGAAATCCTTATGAACAGATAAACAATGAACATGTTGTAAGGATAGGGAAACATTTAAATTTTGTTAATTGGCAAACAAAGTCTGTGTTAAATGGTGTTAAAGGATCTGGGGCCAGTTGCTCGAAAGACGATTAGCCGCTAACACCAGATTAAATCACTAATAGAGGATTAGAGATAGACTTTCAACATGGCCTGACGTTATCTAATAGAGTATTAAATTTAATAGCACTTCGAGCAACAGGACCCTGAAGCTCACTGGTTCAAATCTGTTGTAAATTGTTGACCAGACATGCATATAGTTTGTTTGCTCAGGTTTTCATGTCTTACTCAAGGGTATTTCACTTATATGATGATGAATTGTCCACTGCTCGCTTTGTCTCCCTTTATTGCTGTGGAAAGCCAGAGGAAGCCTTGTAATTAGTCACCTTGTGACCGCAGTCGACTGTTCGACTCGATCCTGTGAGCTATCCACTGATTGTTTGTTTGTTTGATTGGGGTTTAACATTATACTTAAGGGTATTCCACTTATATGTTGCAGATTGTACACTTCACACGGCTCCTTGCCTAATTACGGTGGAACACCGGGAGGAAACTTAGTAAAAACCACCCCAGCGATTGCCGGAGCCACATCGTGTGACTCACTCATATACCTGATGGTCGACAGACGGACTCGATCCCATGAATGGTAAATCTAAGTAGGATTAGTAAGTGCACACGTTACCACTAAGCCACGGCCAGCTATCCTCTGAAGGGGGATACTGAATCACGGGCCTGTGAAGTTTAATTGCTCATTGTTTGTGTCTCTATGACATGAATTCTTATTATTTCACTAAAGCATTCATTGTAATTCTTTCAGGGCAGAGTGTATTGCAAACTGACATATTTTTTTTGAGGTTATTTTTATAGATATTTATTGGATTCTGGAAAATATTATGTCAGTACTGATTAAAACCTAAATTCAACACACACAAGAAACCATTTTGTTTAACTGCTTACTACAGTTTATCACCAAGTTTAAGGTTCGATTCCCATTACACCAAAGTTTCCTACTTACCGGACAGAGGCTACAGAATCTGATGGACAGTGAAACAGAGACTGCCTGGTTATCGTGTTGTAGAAATACTTCCTGTTCTGAGAGTTACTGAAAGCTACTAACCACGGATCTGTGAGGAAGAGAAATATAATCAATATCTACCAAAACATATTTTAAAATAATGTCTTCCATTTAGTATCAGTCCATAATGAAGTCTTTTGAAGAAGGGATCCCATGAATGATATTTAACATTTGGATAGTGTCAGAGAACTCTCCTATAATTCTAAATATATGTGAATTTAAATAGGAGATAAAATACTTGGCACAAGGCTGGCAAAGAGCTCACCTGTTCCCACAATAAAAGGGAATGCATTCCTTTTGACTTCAAGGTAAAAAAGCTAAATAATTTGATGTCTGCATAAGGCTTGTTAGAGTTATTAATATATGTGTATAGTAAACCGAACTGACACTATCCCTCTCGTTTCATGTTGTGTGACATTTACCCAAAATTTCAGCATAATCTGGCCTTTCAATGTGGAGTTATGGTGTTTAACGCACATTTACTGGAAAAGCTTGTTAAAGTAATTAATATGCATGTAATGAGCTGAACATATAATATCCCTCTCCTCTCATATTGTGTGACATTTTCACAAAATTTTAGGACAATTGGGCTATTCAATTTGGACATACAGTGCTTAACGCAAATTTGACACTATTCCCTCTATCACCTAATTAGCACAATTAATATGCACAGATTTCCATATAATTATAATAATCTCTTCCTTTCTGGTCAGCCAAACTGTGTGTAAAATTTCAGAGAAATTCCCTTAGTATATTTAATTACATAAGCCTTTACATAGCTGACGCTGACGGAATTCAATTAGTATGTCTGTATAAAGCTTGTTAGAGTAATTAAAATGCGTGTAATTAGCTGAACAGATAATATCCCTCTCCTCTCATGTTGTGTGATATTTGCACAAAATTTGAGGACAATCGGGCTATTCATTTTGGAGTTATGGTGTTATGGTGTTATGGTGTTATGGTGTTATGGAGTTATGGTGTTATGGTGTTATGGAGTTATGGAGTTATGGTGTTATGGTGTTATGGTGTTATGGAGTTATGGTGTTATGGTGTTATGGTGTTATGGAGTTATGGTGTTTAACACAAATTTAATTGAAAAGCTCCTTAACTCTTTGGCTACCACAAGTCGCTCACAGCGGCTCTGATGTTCTTCAGAAAAGACTGCAAATGCCTGTGAGTAGCTCGTCAAGAAGTCGTTTTAAACTTACCTCCGATCGGTTATTGGCCCACAACATATTTTACGTAACCAATAAGCATTAGCTTTAAAGCCCAGAAGCAAACGTTGTAAAGGACAACAGGTTAGAAAAAATATTCCGTAGCGAAAGAGTTAAAGTAATTCATATAATTAGCTGAACAGATAATATCCCTCTCCTCTCATGTTGTGTGATATTTACCCAAAATTTTAGGAAAATCGGGCTGCCCAATTTGGATATACAGTTCTTAACACAAATTGTACACCATTTCCTTTAAAACAGTTATCACCTAATTAGCATAATTCATATGCACAGAATTCCATATAATTTTAATAATCTCTTCTTTTCCGGTCAGGCTAACTGTGTGTACAGTTTCAGAGATTCCCTCAGTATCTTTAATTATAGAAGCCTTTACATGGCTGATGCCAACAGCAGGGTTTTGACATAAACTCACCTTACGTTGTACAGGCATGTTAAAAATGAAGTGTATAATTGACAGTTTATTTCTCAGACTGTATCTACTATACATCCAAATAAAGTACTTTCTCTCTTGATATTAAAAAATGTGCCTCATTAAATAGTTTTTGCTGAGAATGGTAGTGGAAATTTTGTCAGTCCAACGTTATGGATTGTATAAAAAGTCTGAGGTTGACCCGTGGTCTCAATCTCGTGGGCAGTTCATATCAGTGGGATGAGTAGGCAGACACACGAAAATTGGCCGGTGTCAAGAGTCTGAGGTTGATACATGGTCTCAATCTCGTGGGCAGTTCATATCAGTGGGATGAGTAGGCAGACACACGGAAATTGGCCGGTGTTAAGAGTCTGAGGTTGATACATGGTCTCAATCTCGTGAGCAGTTCATATCAGTGGGATGAGTAGGCAGACACACGGAAATTGGCCGGTGTCAAGAGTCTGAGGTTGATACATGGTCTCAATCTCGTGAGCAGTTCATATCAGTGGGATGAGTAGGCAGACACATGAAGATTGGCCGGTGTCAAGAGTCTGAGGTTGACACGTGGTCTCAATCTCGTGGGCAGTTCATATCAGTGGGATGAGTAGGCAGACACACGGAAATTGGCCGGTGGCTATGAAGTTTGAAAGTTGAACTATAAATTAAAGGGATAAAAACAAGTGTATCTATTGTAGAGCTGAAAGGGTCCAGCAAGACCATGGGACTAGTCCAGCAAGACCATGGGACTATTTCAGAGATATTATGGCAATGTAATCCAACATTATACAGCCATTGGCATACCAACAACCATAAGATTGAAAGTGTGTTGCTCTGGCAGACATTTCCTCCATAGCTAAAAAATACTGTAGCACGTACTGCCCATAAGCACAGAGATACTGCAGTGACTGTAGCACGTACTGCCCATTAGCACAGAGATACTGCAGTGACTGTAGCAGGTACTGCCCATAAGCAGCGATACTGCAGTGACTGTAGCACATACTGCCCATTAGCAGAGATACTGCAGTGACTGTAGCACGTACTGCCCATAAGCAGAGATACTGCAGTGACAAGTGCAGAGTAACCAGTCAATACCTTTGACAAACTTAATAAGATGTATTCCTGATGGATGTGAGAAAATCCCATCTTCCGACTGAAAACACAACCTCAGGGTGCCATGGGAGCCTTTAACCTGCTTCATTTCTAACCTGATAAAATACAGAACAGAAAAACAATCGAAATACATGTCGACTAATTCAGAAAAACTCGGATTCATGTAAGCCACAAGATTTTTAACCCTCTTTACTTCTAACCTGATAATATACAAAACAGAATTAGTAAAAGTATATGATGTCTAATTAACAAAAATTAGTTATGTTGTGAGCCAATAGATACTTAAACCCTCTTCATTTCTAACCGGATAATATACAAAACAATAAACCATCAAAGTTCATGCAAGTTAAAAAAAAAACAGGTCTTTTGTGAGTCATGAGTTACTTAAACCCTCTTCATTTCTAACCTGCTAATATACGAAACAGTCAAAGTACAAGTTGTTTGATTCACAAAAATTAGGTTTATTGTACACCCGGAGATTCTTTACCTTCTTTGTTTCTCACCTGATATATAATACAGAACCAGTCAAAGAAGTGGAATTCAGAAAAACATTGTGGGGTTTTACCTCATCCTTTAAGGGAATGTCTTTGAGTCAAATATACTGTCAAGATTCAATCAACTCTAGTATTTGATCATCTGCTTTTATAGATTGCTGATTCTACTTTAAGCCTGGAAAGAGAACTAGAAAGAAAAACTTACCTGTCAAAAACAGTACTGATTTCTTCAAACTTAAACACCTCTGGGACTTTTACAGGACAGAGGCTGGGTTTGGTTGGTTTGTTGATGGCTTTCACAAATAAACGTAACTTATCTATCCTGTAAACAAAGTCAAATATAGTCTTTATGTTTGCCTACATAAATTTCAGAATTATATCATGTTTAATGTTGAATTCAATTTTTTTTTAAACTGTGAGTTTTTCCAAAATGACAAAAACAGCTGATTTGTCATTTGTTGAGTATGAGTATGAATCAAATACAGCCTGGTAGTCTATTTACCGAAAGATGCTTAGTTTAAAAACAAGCTGAGTAGCAAGCAGGTCCACCTTTTCTTACCTAAGTTTAAGGAAAGTTTTTTCCTTCAAAGAGTCATAGAGTAGAAGTTATGGTGTTTATCACCATATTAATGCAATATGCAATGTCAGCCATATTTTTTTGTGAAAATTGGTATTATCAGGGTTCGTACGCCTCCATGAAAAAAAAATTCAAGGACTTTCAAGGACTTTCAAGGACCGACTTTAGGTAAATTCAAGCACCAGTCATACTGTAACTACTGATAAATATCACGAAAAAATTGTGAATTTCAAAGACC
>JAQQZZ010044559.1:0-10280 GCA_030265115.1 Mopalia vespertina | reverse complement strand
TTTTTAGGACGAATCGTCTAACACGTTTGGTTAATCCGTCTAACATGTTTGGTCGATTCGTCTAATCTAAAATCATTATTAGTTCATCGTTAGTAATATAATAAGATTGTTTGGTTAACCAACAAATCGATTCATAAAAATGTAGACACAATTTGTATTTTTAAAATTTTTTATTTAAGTTTTATTTACACTATATACAGTAATATACATGACTTGAATAAAATTGTATGACAGTTACACAACATTTATTTTTTCTGAGAATACGAGACCCAAATAATGTCTCCATATCATATTTATTGGTTTTCTCAGTACAAATCTGACAATTTATGCTTATATGTTAAGTCTTGCTACTTGTTTCAATAATTGGCGATCTGTGAGAGTGTTTCCTTCATACTGACTCACAAGTCGAACAATTTGTGCTGAATTTCTGCCGTTCTTTTTCTTTGGATCTTTTTAAGCTTTCCTGCAGAAACCAGTTTCATCTGCAGAGTAATGTACCTCGCTTCCTTGTAAAGGAAAGTCATCAACAACTACATTTGCAGGTCACCTCTTTCAGCTCTACTGGGCCGGGATTTCAGTTGTGAGTGGTTTCAATTGTAAACCACAAAGTATAAAGATAATTAGATTGCAAGATTTGCCATCAACATGCGGTAACTTATATGAGAGTGGTTTAATTTTCTGGCAGAGGTTTCGTTTTCAAACAAAGCGTAGAGAGGAATTCTACCGCCACAATCAGAAGCTTATGAGCTTGGGTTCGTATTTTTTGTGGGCGTGTGCAAACTGAGCACTGTTAATATATAGTCGTGTCACAAATCGTGCTATTTTAAATAAATATCTTTATTATTACATTCATTGCTCAAAGTATTAGCTTTCAGAAAATATTAGCACCGAGAATGTTCGATATTTCGTATTAATATAATAATAATTGTTTAATGAATGCTTTTTGTTTATTTTTACAATTTTGTTTTAGAAAATGTTTTATTTGAAGCATTATGAATAAGACCGGTCCACCAGCATATATTTTAAAGTTGTGATTGACATGTTTCGAGCAACACCCAAATTAATTTTATACGATTGGTCCTCGTTTTATACGATATGACTAATCTTTTAGACGAATCGACTTTAGGTGTTAGACGAAACGTCTTATACGATTTGGTCCTTAGACGATTTGACTGTACCCCTCTGAGACACCTAGCCCGCTATAGCCATCTCCCCCACTATAAACCAGGGTCATCTAGCCTACATTATTATTGGCCTACAGTAGGTCGCAAGTCCGTTGTGTGCATTCTATCGTAAGAATTGCCTTCCGTGACACGAACACACATCAAATGATTAATTACCATAGTGGGCTAGGTAACCTGCTCCAATTTTTCAGGCCTATGCTGTTATCTTTTCTGGCATAACATTGAAATAGGTCCTCTAAAATTTTGTGAGATAACCTAACATTTGCATTTGCCACTGCTTTGCTGATTTTTTAAATACATTTATAAATGTGCATTTATGAAAAATTTGGCAAAATTGCTTTATAAATCAATTCTCATTGATGATCTGAAGCAAAATTCAAATTGTAACGATACACCGATACATCGTTGTATCGCGATATTTTTCCTGACGATACCATAGTATACAGCCCTGTATCGCAATACCACATAATTGTGTATAATGGCCCTTCTAGCCATGGTGGAGGCTTTAAATGTATATTTATTTGAATCCTCTTATGGCTTTATTTCACAGAACAATTAATAAACCAAACAAACCAACCAACCAAGCAGTTTAAATTTTCCATTAATAACTGGGAAATTTTAATGCTAAAGAACTAAAGGAAAGCCTGAATCAAGAAATTGCAGTATCGCGAGGCCCATATCGAGATACGTATCGAATCGTGGCCGCAGGCGGGAGTGTATCGTTACACCCCTAAGATTCACCAGACCCGGACAGGGAAAAAGGGTCCAATCATGCTACATTTCATTGTTGTACAAGTACAATCCTGCGTGGACAGAAGCCTGGTGTGGCTAGGTTAATTTGTTTTAAAATGTCTTGTAGCTAGTACTAGCTACTCATATAAGCTTATAATCATTTTATATACCGATATTATAAACAAATTATTCATATGGGCTGCAGTGTTTATGGAGATAAAGCTTTCTATGTGCCTTTAAACTTCTTGGTGTCGATTCCGATGTTAAAATCAGAATTGCATATGTATGTAAAATACTGAAATCTGGTTGAAAATTGCTAACATCAGTATTCTGTAAAAAGACAACCAGGTTTTTCTCTAATTCTCTGATTGTTTTGTTTTAATCAGGAATGTAAGGAGATGTCAATAGATCCCCCACTTGGTTGTTCAGCAGGCCCAGTTTCAGAGGATTGTAAGTATATGTGTACTGCTTGGTTTGTGTCGAGTCAAGATAATCACATACACAGCCGGAATAACAGACCCTCCAAGCGTGTCTTAGAAAGGCCTATGAGAGTGTTGGAAATATTATAAAGCTTGGCTGGAGGCCCCCTGGATTTTGAAGCCCTAGGCTTCAGCCTATAGGTAAATCCGGCAATGATCACATACACTGTATATTGGTGAACTGGACTTCAGAGAGAAATTCAGAAGTTGTCATTCAAAATCATTATAGACTTATCATTTATACAGACTCGACGTGTAATGTGATGGACTCTGGGATTTGGGCACACGTCACATTTAGTATGATTGACCGGGGTTTCAGTCAAGTTTACATGTAGGGTGGATGAATCTGGGTCTACTCTACATTCCGCATTTAGTAACTCTGGGTCCAATCTAGTTGTAATCTGATTGACTGGGTTATGTGCCCACACAATAAATCACTCTGAGTTGGGTGACTGCTTTAACACCAATCCATCAATCTCTCACTCTCCTATGAACAGAGGTGATGATATTTCAGAATACTAGTTGTGGAAATTTTTGTTTGAATTAGTCTGATCCTGTAAGGCATTTCTTTTCTAAAAAAAAGAAATCTTATTAAAACTGAATTAATTAATGATATTATATCTCTTTTCAGTGTTTCATTGGCGAGCAACAATTCAGGGGCCAGTGAGTATAAATTCAACTGCAATCACATTTGTTTAATATACAATTTTCCTGGCAACAGGGAGGCACAAACATTGTTGAATCTAAAGGATACTTTTTGTAAATTTTAATCAAATTGTGGCCTTAAATTAAGTCATTCCACTTGTGTGGCTCCAGTACACGGACCCATGGTTTACCATCTCAAGCTGTGGAAGGTTGGGAAAGAGCTTCCTGTTGCCCTGGTGCTCTCTGAGCTAAGGGCAAAATGAAGGCGATCTGTTTGTGGTGTCTTGTCACTCTTTGTATTACATCCTGTATTTGGCCTGTCTCGTCTTCTTTTGTTGCCAGTGGTAGTTTCCTACACCCATAGGCCATTGGGCTGGCACACTGTCATAGGAGTGATATTACCTTAAGTACGGTGTTAAACCCCTATCAAACAAACCATGCCTAGCTGATGATGGTCACATATATTAAACTCCTGCGTGATTAATCTTCACAAATTAATGGCTGTTAAAAAGGAGATCAGATTGGCTCATGACCAAAAATCATGGCAATGAAATCATGCTGTTTGTAGATAATAAACTTATACTTGATCAATTTTGATGAAAAAATGATTGAGCGTTTTGAAGGAGACTGAGAACAGATGGACCAAAGTTGACATTGAGTGTTAAAAAAAAAAAAATTAAATATGTTTTAATTTCTAAAGAAGATTTTAAATAGGATGCCATCTCATTTTTTTTTAAATGTACTTACACAATCAAGATTTTTTTGTTATTCTAACAGACAGACAGTCCATATCATGGAGGTGTATTTTTCCTAACAATACATTTTCCAACAGATTACCCTTTTAAACCACCAAAGGTAAGTGAAAACATTGGAAAGGGGTTAATTGGGTTCCCCTGGTGTTTAAAATTCTGATTTTTAAATTAAATTTTTGAATGTAATTTAAGATTGAGAAAGTACAATTTTCTGTTTAATCTAAAAATTTGAAAATTGATAATAGTTCATAAATGCTCAAATAATCACTGGAAAGCTAAAAATAAGCCTCTTTTTTTCAAAAGCTATTTAACAAGCTACTCTGGCAATTCAGCTTGCCCTAATAAAATTTGGATTGCTTTAGACAATTGTTTAAAAACAGTTTCCCCAAATGAACAACCCACAATACCTTACATTTTGGTGGCTGGTTTGTTGTTGAAAGCTTTTTGTACCATGATGTGGTCATAAACATCACAAATTCCATATTTTATCTCTTCTTGCACTGTGATTTGTACCCTTTGCTTCTCTTGAATTTTGCAATCAATTGTGACCAGTGGTGAGAAAGTTGTAACTTCCTCTGGCTAAGGGCAGTTTGTTTAAACCGTAGCAATACTGTCTTTGCTTAGCACTCGGGGAAAATTCACTTTCCAACATTATGAAAACACTTCACATGTTTGTTGTGCTAGTGTCAATTATTGTTGCAATACACTGCCATCATATAAGTGAAATACCCTTAAGCACAGCATAAAACACCAATCAATCAATTCTCTTCCATCCATTGTCCTGGTGATATATCATATGAGTGAAATCATTTTTTTCTGAGCCCAGGATGCGCAAACAAACAGATCTTAAATATTTTGTTTTAGATTGCCTTCTCCACAAAGATTTATCATCCTAATATAAACGGAAATGGCAGTATCTGTTTAGATATCCTCCGCTCACAATGGTCACCTGCTCTTACTGTCTCAAAAGGTAACTCATACTTGTATATATAATTTAAACTGTATCAACTTTAAAAGCAAACGACATCTAGCTAGGGTAATATAAAAGCTATTTAGAGTCCTATAGTACAGACCAGAAAAAGAATTGGCAATACCTGCAAAATGAAAGCAAAACATAGACTTTGTCTCGTGCTCAGATACCTTCGTTATATTTAACAATAATAACAAGCATGAGGATACACTGATTAATGTGTATATTCAAGGGTGCGCATACCAATCTGGGTATATTTGAGTTGGGGGATACTCTGATTTCTGGGTACACATGTTACTGTTTAGCATTGAGTTCTGGGTATATTTGATAAATGGGATACTCATACTCCGATTTCTGGGTAAACTTATTGTATGCAGTGATGAGACTACCCAGAGTTTGGGGTATATTTGAGTAATAGGATACCATGATTTCTGGGTAAACATATTGTAAGCATATTGTAAACATGTATGAAGGAATGAAAATGCCCAGAATTCTGAGTATATTTGAGAAAAGGATACTTTGATTTCAGTATGAATATTGAGGTTTCTGGGCTTATTTTGATTATTGCTATTATTATAACAAATGTTCAGGTTTATGGATACTCCGATTTTTGATACCAAGATTTCGAGTGAGACCCATTTTCTGCATATATTCAGGAATGGGCTATTCAGATAATGACCAGATTCCACTACATTTCATTTGATGGATAACATTGCTTTTCATTTTATTGTTTCAGTACTGCTATCTATAACTTCATTGTTAACAGACCCTAATCCAGATGACCCGTTAGTACCAGACATCGCCAACATTTATAAAACAGACAGGAAAAAGTACAACGATTTTGCTAAGGATTGGACTCAGAAATATGCCATGTAACCCTGACTCCTTTCTTAGAACTCCTGTCAGGAAGATTTGCCTCCCTTACATAGAATTCATTCCTCACTCAATGGACTGGTAGATTTGATTATCACAATGAGAAAGTTATTGTGGGGGACGGTAAAATGAGTTATATACATATATACTAGTACCACAAACCCAGTGCTATAGTTGCAAGGTAATAGATTTAGTAAGGAATTTGAAATGATTGTTGCACTTTTTGAAAAGCACAAAACTTTGACGTTTTCTGAGCTGATGAGGTGCAGCGAAAGGAGGTTAACTTTGCTGTTGTGGTAATCATATAAGCCAGTGTTTGATACAACATCTATATACTGCAGTATGCAGCCAGTGTTAATTTAGTGATATTTTTTACAAGGGTACCTTTTATCAATGGTTTTAAGGTGAACAAAATTGTATGTACATGCATTCGTATTAGGCTATAACTCCTTGTGAACGCATGGTTTCTATTCTGCATTTTGAAACTTTTGTTTGACAATGTTAATACCTTTAACCATTAAGAACCTGTAAAAGGATGTAAACAAAATTTGTTATGTATATGTGTGATTAAAAGAAATTAAGTTATATTCCAGTATAGTATTCATCCTAATGGATATGCGTGTATCTTTGTATTTATTTTATATCATCTTTTGTGTGTATATATGCGGATTTAGACAATCCACGTTTTTGTGATAAATTTTGGAAAACTTAATATTGATAACAACTCCGTTAGAAATTACCTGGTCAATGACGGCAATGGGGTCGAAAAAGTAAATGGTTTAACTTTGAAAGCTTGGGGGGCTGTGGGCTATGTCACTAGGGCAGAAATCTGAATAAGAGAGAACGAGTTTGTTTGATATCTTTAACCAATGTCTATCACAGAATGGGTCTGGGGCCATTTTGCTATGGACCATGGGCTCCATATTAGTCCCTTGTTTCCTTACAAACTATGGCAGTATAGGCATATGTGCCAAATGGTTGTGTTCGCAATATAAATTAGTGCACAAAATGGGTTCAGGTATTAACTTGTTATATCGCTTCTTATTCTCTTAATATCCATCAAACCCTGGTTAATACATGTAGTATTGAACTAACAACTGGTCTAAGAAGTTTGTTTATAACTATTGTACTAGTTATTCAGTCACTATTTTCTAACCAGTTTTTTTGTATTTCATTGTGCTTTCTTTTTTTAGGTTTTACTGTAAATGTTATTTATTTATTAGTGCTTATGTATACACCTTTATTGTTTCTAAACACAAAGTGATCAGAACAAATCCTGGGTTTGTCACGTTATGTATACATGACTTTCTATCGGCTTACAGGTGTGTATGCTTACAGGTGAAACAGCAATATTTTCATTTAAAATTATTTTTATTTCCTATTTCAATAATAAACAATATAATGCACCACTTACAGAATACTCCCTGCTTACAAAATAACTGAATTTCCGAAAATCACATGCTATAAGACTATGGATTAAGACAGTATTTAAAAAATTTTCCCCCAGTTCCCTGAAGCCGAAATAGAGAATTACTTACAGAGCCAAAATCATTGTATTTACACACACACACTGGTGGTGATTAAAGCATAAATATTAGGGAAGCTTTGAAGCTGTCAAAAAGGTACGAAAAGTGAAGAATGATACAAATAAATAGTGTGAGTCTGATTTTATAGAAGACGACATCAAATCATACTTGGATCTAGGGCTCATGAATCAGCTATTATAAGCCACTGATAAATACAGGGGTGTTTGCCACGGATGGCAGGGAGAGGACACACTTTTGAATATCCAATCAAAATACTCTATTAGCCATTTCCAGTACAAATCTTCATACAAACTTTGATGCTTTACAGATAGTTATTAAATAGACTCACAACCAGTATAATGACAGCCACCTTAGATACCACATAAACAACTGCCGTCTGAAGTGCCCCTCAATGACATGACCTAATTGATTTTCTTTGAAGGGTGTCCTTTTCTGGCTATTCTCGAGAAAATTCCCTGGCTTTATCAGTAGCTGTAACAATACGATTTGTATATATAAATAGCTGATGGTTCATGGGTGTACCTTGGCTTACACCAAGGTTCAGTCTTGGTAGAGCTGTTTATTTTTCTTACATTCACACAAGCATATACATGCATGACCAAAAATGTACATGTGGTCACTTTATATAAGGAAAAGACGTCCATATCATGACATTTTGTATATTATCACTCACTAGAATACCAGTTTGCCTACTTAAAAAATGTATTGTCAAGTGAAACTTGTAACGTAATGTATATTCTAATTCAAGTGTGTCATTTAACTGTGTATATCACTCAGGTTTACCATCAATCAATTCAAATGTTTTTTCTTAGGTCTATGTTTTATTTATATAATAAGCCATTGGTTTTTTGTTTTTTTAAATAAGGTGCACTTACAGTTTGAGGTCAGATGCTAGTGCAGTGTGAAATTTAGCGGACAACCTCACAAATAGCACAATATTTAGTTAATATCAACTCTAACTGGACCTAATATGTTATAGGTCTGTTCACATTGAATGTAACATCAATAATTTGAAGTAGCTCTTTGAACTGTTTGATAATTGTATGTTTGTCATCCTGTTGTCAATATGAACTGTATGTATCAGTGTAATCAAGCTGTGGATATTCAGTATTTATAGTATCTGAACTTTCAAGTCTCTGTAAAACATACTTTTTTTTTTAATTTACCAAGTTGTGTAAAACATGCAGAACATCAGATATCTATAAAATCAGCCATCATAGTTTATAAATGGCAAGACCTAGATCTTCACAAATATTCATAAAAAGAAGTCTAGTCAGTTGTTTAGAACCTGGGCAGGTGTGCATAGGACCTTAATTAACAAACTATGTTTGTTAGGACTTTAATTGTAAATGGAGATTAACACACACTTATTGGGATTATTTAGAAGAGAGAAAGACCCACACATAATTGTGTTTCTCTCTGGTGAATGGCTTAACACCAAACAGTATGATGAAAAATGAGTACAGTTAAAATCCTCATGGCAATATTAACCTTTGACAACACTGAAGTGGTGAGAATCAGAGCCCATTTCAGAAACAAATTCAATCGGAATTCTAAGAAGGTATCATTCCCCTAATTCGATATAATTACTCTTTTTGTCTTTCAAAGTCAATTCTCAGCAGCTTTTCTACTGCTTCTAGTCACTATATATTGTACATATTTCAGGTAGGAATAAATTATAAACATCTCTGTATCACTTGTTTGTTGTTCCTCTATACTTTTCAAGCTGATCTAATTGCTTTATGGGAGTGTTATTTGAGACTTTCCTTTACTCTGGTGCACTCAAGTCACAACTCTAAAGAACTTTAAACAGGGTCAGTTTAAGATTCTATATATTTCAGTTTCAGTAGTTTATTGTTAAGTTTGAATAACATAAATATTGAATGGTTGGAAGCTAAACTACTCATTGGAAATCAGTTTGTGGTGTCCTTTCACAGGAAGCTTTCACATTTTGTATATTGCACCATGATTGATGATAAAACTAAGCTCAAAGGTTCTGTCCTTAGTATGGCGCGATTGGGGTTTAACACCACACTTTAGGTCATTTCACTTTTATAACAGTGTGCCAGACCATGGGCTGGTGACACCACCTTCAACATCACTGGCAAGTGGCAACTAACAAATGGAAGACAGGAGAATCATCAAACAATGCCATAATAGGACAAGATAGGAGAATCACTAGCTATTGAGTTTGAGCGCTTCTAATCGTGTAATTGCCCTACAGTGGAATTTGCAGTAGCCCTAAATCGTGAATTCAGTAGACTTATTGGCCTATTACAGGTCCATATCCCCATCATATAAATTCTGTGTATTTTTTTGCATTAGGTGTGCTTCTATGTGTCAAAGATGTATTTTACTCGCTCTTATGCAACAATTTCTAAAACTCTTCAGCCAACAAGTCAAATTTGACAGCCACGGCAGCCATGTTCCTATCCCAGCAGGCAAAGCGTATCACATAGTCATGAGACACTTAGGAAAACATGAATATCATGGAGAGTTGTAAGCATAAATCTTTGTTTACTATACATATATATCAAAAACGAGGCTATTTGCATAATGGTAGATTACCCAGAAGACCATATTCGTTAAGAACTTTTTTAAACGTGACTTCTGGACGATTTAAGGTCGCAATTGACATACAACATGTATCACAGCATTCAGATTACAAAACATTACAGTTAATTGAACACATAAAAGTCAGTAAGTGTAAAAACTTAAAATTACACGATTATGAACGCTCAAACCCTGTATCTCTAGATAAGGCTACATGATATGATAGACGATCCGAGATACAGAACTCTGCATCTAGAGAATCACCAGACAGGAAAATTACAAGACATAATAGGGTGCCAGGAGAATCAAAAGACCTAAAAGAAGAATTATAAGACAAGACAGGAGAATCACAAGACATGACAGGAGAATCACAAGACATAATAGGACCAGAAAGGAGAATCACAAGACATAATAAGACCAGATAAGAGAATCACAAGACATAATAGGAGAATCACAAGACATAATAGGACCGGATAGGAGAATCACAAGACATAATAGGAGAATCACAAGACATAATAGGACCAGACAAGAGAATTACAAGACAT
>JAQQZZ010044548.1:0-10281 GCA_030265115.1 Mopalia vespertina | reverse complement strand
AAACATAATTGTATTTGTAAAACGTACATATATGACCTTTCTCATACGACATGTACGGGAGCGGTGTTAATATAGGCAGTGACCCTGTTCCCTTATACCAGTTTCATTTTGTGTGAAATAAAAATACTGTTTAAACCAACGACGTTATAAAATGCTTACCCCAAATGTATATTTAAGGCCCAAATTCAATGATTTGTAATAAGAATTTCGCAACAATTTTACACTGTCATAAACTTTCAATGTTAAATTTTGAATAAAATATGTTTTGTCTGTATTGAGCCCAAGGGGTCCTGTCAAAACCTTAACTTAGATACAATTCAGGAAAACGACAATTTCGTGGTTTCATTTTTTACAATAATAATTATTAAAACACATTAGCATGAAAGTAATTGCAAACTTATTGTCGCATGCATCCAAAACCAAATGCAATTTTTTTTGCATCTATGTGAGCCATGTTGGCATGTTGCCTTGATATTTTAGAACCTTTCGAGGAACTATAATTCTAATAGGAAATCATATTAAACCGCAATTCATAACATCACAGCAACCATAATGGAATTGTTTGAGTTCTAACTGTGGTTTCGTCTCCCAGTAAAACCTTGTCGGAGGCTGTGTATATGTTTTTAATCTCATATGGTATAGTAGTAAAATATTGTCTTTTTCGTCATCCTCGGGAGTATTGTGCTCAAATAAAATTAAATAAGAAAAAGACAATAATGAAATATATGTTTAAAAACAAACGGAAATCCTTTGGACATTTATTTGAGTGTTTTTCTCATTTTTCTCAATACCGTCCTTGGGCCGGGGGATGGCTTACTACTGGATGAATATTCTAGCCACTAGTCAGAGTTCTTATGGTTTCTCTGCGGACTTCAACATATTTAAGTACAGTGACCACTCCGACGAAAGACTTCTTTTATACTACGATTCAGTTTATTGATTGAGAAGTTTATATATAGTTTAGATCATCACCCTTGTGATGGTTTGACCGATAAACCGAAACGAAGTGTAAACAAAATCGGTATCTCTCTTTGGAGTTGGTACTTCACTTTAATACGTCTCAGTGTTTTGATTATTATTATTTATTTACTTCTTCCATTATTGAAATTTCTGACCTTCCCAATGTCAGTACCGATTTTGCTTTTTAGGTTTTTCTTGTTGATGTCATCATTTTGTTTTGGGCTTATACTTAGTTTGGAAACGAACACGAAAGTGACAAAGGATGTGGACAAAGATCCCAGCTTATAATACCAAGGCAACAGTTAAACTACATTTGGTATCCACATCGCCGTATACATGACGACAGCTGGTAGATCAATTAATCACTCAAGCCGTGACCATCAACTGTAATGTGATATAGTATCTTGACCAGTTTAACTGAAATTAAAATCTAGCAAATAAACAGCAAATTCGGCATCAACATGTATTACCTAGTTAATAGACATCTGGTATTGTGTGTATACAAAATGCGCAACACATAGACCAATAGAGCTAACATCATATATGATAGGTATACCTTGTTTTAACATCGAGACAAATTATGCTGCAATGCTTATAAATAAATCATTAACAGAAAAAATTTTAACAGAAGAAACAAATTCTGAAACTTAGGACCATGTGAACTAAATCTTTGAAAGAGTAAAACGAAAGAACTAGGTTTGATTACGACATAAATCGACGGGGCTGTGCCGACGCTTCTATTTTTAACTGGTGGGGGATTTGAGAGAGCTTTCCTGACAAGCTCGGGTACTCAGAACTCATTGGCATTACGAAGACGATCTGTTCGTGGTGTACTCGTTCTGTGCCTTTAAGAGTTAGGTTCAAGATTGGCTTTTCACGCACTTTCTCGCGTTACTTGTCATGCACAGGCACAATTACCGGCGCAGGAGGTACGTTTCGTTTCGTTTCCGGGCTCTTAGCATACCCCTCTGCGTTGGGCTCACCGTCAGAAGTCCTGACGAAACCATTTTTAACCCATTTTAAGCCATTTTGGAGCTATTATTTAAGGAACAAACGGATAATCACATCTAAATATTATCAGTAATAGTAATTGATGACAATATGTTATGTTTTAGCATAAGAATCAAAGGGATTATGTTTGTGAGATTTTACATGGCTATATTCTCTGCACAACGTCAAACGTCATCACGCTCTCAAAGTTCACTTTGCGTTGGTGACGTCATACAGAGTATATCGCTAATAAAAACGTCAAAAACATCCAGTACCTTTGACGTCATTATTTACGTTATATAATCAAGGGTTCATGGGAAACAAAAAAATAGTGCCGAGCCCCAAACAGAGGTGAATACCACATGAGCCTATGGTAGAGATTGGTACAGGCAGTCAGCCAACGTGTTATCTTTAACGTCCTGTGATGTTTTACCTAGAATTAATGATAATATAGCCAGTGTTGTACCTTTATGGCTCTTTAGATGTCTTCATCTTGTAATTGTTTTTTGCCAGTGAATTCGAGGGAGGGTTTCTTCAGCCATTGGCTTGGCACGTCGTTGTATGAGTGAAACAACCCAACCGATGAAACGACCAAGCTACTTAATCGTGGGACTGCAATCACCGCGAGGAAACTTTCTCAGAACCTGAGAGGCAAACTAATCAAACCTCTAGGCCTATATTTCTGTCTATCACACTGTATCGGAAAGGAATGTAGCTTAAACTTTCTTTGCCAAGCACCAATGGCTATGATTGTGTATTCTCTACCGATCTTAAAACTAGATGACAGTGTATTCAATTATGTTGATAAATACTATTTCTTTGAACATATATCGAGAAGTGATCTTTCAGACAACTATGACATTGAACAACAAAAACTTAGGCTTTACATACCGGTGAATATGTTGTTGGGGACATGGGACACATGTGGAACGTCAGACGAACCTAACTTTCACCAAAGACGAAGTTATCGAGCCCATCTTGATAAAAAGCTCGCAAAAAATCTAAAACAGCGCCGAAGTTTCCTGCATGGCTGGCGGGTTTTTGTTTTTTTTTTGTTTTATTCATATATAATTTTGTTACATAACTTTTTCTTTGTCAGCCACAAACATCATTTAGTTATATTTTGAGTCGTCGTGCAATCATTTTTTTTAAAATTCCAGTATATTAAAATAAATTCATAAAAAGCCCATTTCAGTAAATCTTACCCAACCCCAAATCAATTGGATCAGCTTGAGATAGCAATTAAGGAGGAATGTCATGGCCTGGTTAGCCTCGTTGAGTTTGTATTACCCAGAATGCCGCTTCTATAGAGTCCTTATATCTGTATACCTGCTGTCTGGACTAACACTTGAAATCAACAAGGGATCTGAGTAACTGAACTAACGATGGATCAGAAACAGATGACGCAGTTTTTGGGTGATTGTTTTAACATTGGAAGTGCAGCTTTAGGACTGGCCTTGGGAAAAGAACTTGGATTATTCACCCTGATGTCCGATTTAGACAGACCATTTACATCACAGGAATTAGCAGACGCTGGGAGTTTTACAGAAAGGTAAAATTTTGGACATGCATGTGTTTAGTTACAACTCGTGAGTTTGTGTGTCCCCCTAAGGTTTTATATTATTTACAATCCATGAGGGAATTTTGATTTGAGCCCCCATTTCAATGTAGCCTACTACACATAGAATTAGGTTAAAGGTTCATGGTTTGCTTTTTGTGATATTTTTTGTTCTATTACCACAACGTCGTCATTGGTATGTTTTACTTAATTGTAGACTAAACACGAGGATAATATTTTATCAATCAATTCTTACTTAACCAAGTTCTCAGTCCCCGCTCACCACCATGCATGTGTATAAAGGGAAATTGCTATTGAGCCATATTTTTGTATACTGAATCCGTTTTCAAGAGGAGACTACAGCCTTTATCTTTACGATAACAAAGCAAACTCAAAAACTACCCGTTCTGGTGTAGGCCTAATACACGTGATAGAAGATTAACTGAAATATGGTTATATTAAAATATTAAAGAACCAGTTCTGTAACAACAACTGATGGTTCCTAAACGATATGGATTGAGAAATAGGAATGCTGTTCTGATGAATTGAATCAGAATTAATTAGACATATATATTAGCCTATATGTATGGAAAACACTGTTACCAAGCAATACTTTTTTGTGTGTCGTTTAATATGTTCACTGAACGCTTCGCACAAACGCTCGCTCTGTTACAGTAGGCTATACTTCTGATAATTTGCTTGTTATACACTTTAATAAAACAATGAAAACTGGTGATATAGCAGCCACTTGGTCCACTGGAATTATCATCCCTAAATACAACAACAAAGGGGAGGTATTTAAATTGTAGAGAGATAGGGACCTAACTCGACTTGAAAAGGTTTATACGCTGACGGGGTTTATCAATAATAAATTAGTGTTCAATTTGTGGAAGAAAATAATAATCTCAATGAAAGCCGAGAAGGATTTTCAAATAATTACAATGTATAGATCATTGGTTTCTTGAAGTTATCCTTGGTACAGAAAAAAGTTATAATGTATTCGTAGACAATATTGTCGAAGAAAGTTCACTGTGGAAACAAAATTAAACCAAATGTTACCATTTTCACACATGTCAGCAAAACAAGAATGTAACAGCACCCAAACAAGTGTATATCGGAAACTCACTCGCACAGACAAGTGTGTAGTACACATTGAACTCACTTGAAGAGACCACTAAGTTCATTATACTCCCCCCCCCTCCCCTGTGTATTTTATGTAGCCGGGGGGGGGGGGGGGGGTGGGGTATTTTTAAACCCAATTTTGAACATATTGTTCAAATACAGCTTCATTTCGCTATCCTATATATTTATTGGTTGTTACCTGCAATATCTCAGTATGATTGATTCGAGTACTAGTATCTGTACAGAAACGTCGCCGTATAAATAAAAGTTCTTATTCACAAGTTTTGTCATTTTGGTATAACGTTTCAATATACAACCATGTTAACTTGATATAACTATCCACGTTTTATTTGGAGCATTGAACAAATAAAGACGATTTTGAATCTCTAACCCGATTCATTTTTTGAGGACAGATAACCCTAATTAAAATTTTCTGTTCCCTTATAGGTATATTAGAGAATGGCTCGGTGCGATGGCATGTTCTAGAATTGTAAATTACAATGTTGAAACCGAACAGTTTTCCGTTAGTCGGGAAAATTTGTATGTTCTGGTAAAATCCCCCAAGAGTAGCAGGTTTGGGGTGCTGGCACTTAGCGGCGCAAGGCATGAATTGTTGAAGACAGCCTTTATGAAAGATAGCCCAAATGGTAAGTTAGATACATACATAGAAGAGGTACGTTATAACGGTTAAACACATATTACTGGCAACTGTCATCGTGAAGCTAAATTGGAACGATGAAGATGCCCAGTAGTTCGATGACACGATTTACGATTGTAAACGATGATACATGAGGCTGAGTGCACCGTACGACGATGCTAGGTTTGGTTGGGGTTTAACGTGGTACTCGATGTTATTTCACTTATATGACATTTTCTCCTACTTAAACAGTGCAAAACCACTAGAAAACCTCGTGAAATCGGGCCACGCCCGCGATTGTCGAGGACACCTCGTCGTGTGAGGCCACCAGGGGGGGGGGGCGGGGGGGGGGGCGCATTTGTGAGTGCTGCATCGAGACGATCTTAGGAAATAATGTTGGTACGATGTCCACGTCACGATGGAAAGATAGTACGATACTTTTAATACGATATGATGACTGTGGAAAAAGGTTAACATCGCAGCACTTATTACTAAGTGCATTCACATAGAGTACTGCGAGTTGTTTCAAAGGAGCTTTATGTTGCCCTGGTGCTCTCCTTGCGAGGGTTCTGTGTTGTCAATGTATGTTGTCAATGACGCTTAAGTGAAGGTCTGAACTGTAATAGCATGTATATACGTAACAAGAGCATTACTTATATTGACGAATCAAATGTTCTTTCTCGGGGCGCCGCCTTCTTATCATGCAATGTCACAATTCCATGTCAACTGTTAAAGTACCATGAATCTTTTATACCTGAAATATCCCACTTTATACAAAAGTCACGTTACGACATAAACAGGGGTGGCCACGTCCAAAATGGCGACTATCCGTCGTCGTTCGGAGTTATATATTGACCGCCTTAAGAGATTAAAATAAAGGAACAATTCATAATCCCACGCCTTATTTCAGTACGTTAAATGATAAAATTTCAAGTGATTTAAGAGTTATTCCTGCCCAGACCTCCACTTAAAGGATGGCTTCATTAACATTTGGAACTGGCATATGAGTGAAAAAACCTTAAGTGGGACATACAACCCCAATGAAACAAACCAACAAATCCATATATTGTCATCGTTTCTTGATATTGGTCAATGTCATATCAGGCCATTAAAACAATCACGGTCAGAAATAAGATAGTTTGAACCGAATTGTTTGTATATTGATATATCTTAATCACAGCGAGCCAATAGATAAACATCCTAACGTCTTGAATTGAACAGGTATTCTGCTATCTGAGACTAAACTATTCGGTGCTTGGATTGATTCGTTCCGTGAGAACCATTTTTGGCACGTTTTAGATGACGAGATATTGAAGATATCCGGCTTGAAGCAAAAATTAAGTGAGTTTATTACTATTATTATTCATTTGTAAATACAGTGTTATAAGTGTTAGAATGTATAGCCTACTTAATAGTTCACGTAAAAAAAATCATTTTAAAAATTATAACAAAAAAAGGGGTTTATATAATAGTAACGTATATAGGCCTATACAGTTTCCATTACTCAGTGACTCGCTATGTAAATTGGCTGTTTTCCCCCAAATCACTTAACAGTTTGTAGAACAATATTTAAACGACTATAGGAAATGGGAGAAATGACCTTAGTAGTTACAACGCTGCTAATTTAAAGCATGCCTTTTTGTTTACCAGAGTCTGGAATATGTGTAGCTGACATAGCCTGTGGTGCTGGTCGAATGGCGCTACTGATGGCCCAACGCTTTCCCAAGTCTACTTTCTGGGCACTGGACATTGACGATGACGCCCTGGCCATTGGACGACAACGGGCAAAGGAGGCCAATTTAAAAAATGTGTTTTTTGAACAAGCCGACGCACATTGCCTATCGCAATCATTGTATTCAAAGTTTGACTACATTTTCACATATGATTGTATCCACGACTTGCCTCATCCGGGCAAGGCTCTTGGAGAAATTTACAAAAGTCTTAAAGATGGTGGAACTTACAGCATGATGGAACCGCACGCAGAATCGAAGCTTTCTGATAATATGAAGGATTCAAACGGCACAAGCCTTTACATGATAAGTCTGTATTGGTGTTTGCCTCATTCCTTGAGTGCCACTGAAGGAGAAGGGTATGGGAGAACAATGGGCACAGATAGACTGTTAGGGTCACTGAACACAGCCGGTTTCAAAATTGTCCAAATGACCAAGTCTGTAAGTGTTGCTGCTATGGATTACTTTTTATGCCAAAAATAACATTGTTCTATACAGTTGTTGGCCAGGTACATCGATAAAGTTAAAGTTCCTCTTTAGGCAGTTTGAAATGAATTACTATGCTGCAATAATATGCATACGTAAAATAGGGGATAACTTATTGTGTTCGTTGATGTCATTCAATTTTATAGTCGAACTATATCTAATATACAAAGAAATCTTGAACATTGCATAATGTTAAAATTACAGTCAAAATCCTCCTGGCCGCCATGCCTTTGTTGTTATATTCTAGGTTATAACCGTCTTGTTCATGTTAGTGTTGAGTATGTTAAACTAGTTATGTGATGCAATATAAATGATGTAAGAGAGCTCTTCTAGATTGGGAGATAGGGAAGGGAGACACCAATTGTGAACGCATTTTGTGTGTTGACAAGTGGTTTTTAATTTGCTGTTCTCTTTAATATATATTGAATTGAAGTTGACATTTGTTTTGAACTTTATGTGTGATAGACGCATACAACATTGCACTATAAACAGTAAACACTATAAACACTATTGACAAATCACATATCTTTCTCGTGACAACGCCCTCTTTTTCACATTGCGTAACAAGACCTGATCAGCTGTTGAGATTATTCAGTCTACTTGTTGGACAGTTGGAAAGTCTTGTTACGTTATGAGTAAGTGAGGCCACGCCCAAAATGACGCCTATCAGTGGTCGTTGGGAGGTATATATCTTTCAACAAATTTAAAAACACGAGCAAATGATCATTCCGTAAAACATTGCAGTATATTTCATTCAGATACAGGAGTGCATGAGTTATCACTCAAAGAGTTCTTTAGCTGAACCACATATTGTCTATAAAGTCGAAACAAGACTTATAAATTAAGAGAAACTTAAGATTGCAGGGGTATTGCTAGCACAATGTATAAGGCCTAATTTCTCTGTCTTAGCCTATCTCAACACGTGGTGAAGGTTGGAAATTGATCCGCCGCTATCGCCGGCCTCTCAAAAGATATATATGATTTTTCTCTAATTTTGTTTTACATACACTGAAAACAATGACTAGTATTTTACCTACTTGCAATATTTCTTTTCTGACGGTGTTCGATCTTATTATTGCAAAGGGGGGTAACTTTAACGTGTCAACTCGCGCGAGAAACTCAAATAAAACTTTATTTAAACGTCAGGAAGGAAAGAAGGAGTTAGATTATTGTGATTTTTGTATCCAAAAACATAAGATGTTTGTTTAGAGAGGCCGGCGGTAGCGGCGGATCACTTTCCAACCTTCACCAAGGGTTGAAATAGGCGGGACGTAGGGCTAAGACGGATGAATTAGCCCTATACATTGTTGTAAGATTTTGCTCTCGTGATTATGCAGCGATGCCTTGTTTTATAGAAATTGAAACATAGCTAGGAGTGCATCGTTTACCACCAGCGCATCTTTTATTTTAATTGCCATCAATCAGAGCACCAACAGTTACACAATTTCAGAGGACGAGCGTTCGTCGGCTCATCGACGTAAATTATTTTAACAGCTTTTATAAGACCAAATGAAGTTAATGACAAGAACTGAAATATATACACAACGCAAATTCCCCTTTGAAGCCAGACCGTTGTTTAAACCTGGGATTACAATATACAGGGATATGTAACAGCAGGCTTTAACCTTGAATTGCTCATAAAATCACGAACTCTCTCGCGGAGCGCGGGAACTGGCGAGATGCTATACCGGTTTACAAGCGAAGAAGACCGTGTGTTGAACGAAACTTACTTAATTTCATTCTTTAATATTTCCATTTTACAGCTGCTTTCACAAATAAAAAGACTTAAGTACATATAAACGACTACCTTTAATTCCGTAGAAAGTATTATTATAACTCGGAGAAAGTTCATTTGGGTCAAAAAACGATCTAATGTTGGACTAGAAAAAACTTGTATTTGTGGTTAAAAAAAATGGCGGCTGATTGAAGGAAGAGAAGGTGATCATTGGGACTCTTTTGGTGTCTCAAACCGCTATGGCAGTTTTTCATTCACCCCCTTGTCAACCATGTTAATCTGTCAGATGTTAATGCTTGTCTATATTCGTTCACAATTAAGATAAATTAATATTACGATTATTTTTTTAGACTGCAAAAACTGTGAAAAACAAGCAAATAGTGACATTATATATCAATAGGGGAGATTTTTTCTCTCTTCATTTATTCAAAATAGAGAAGTTAATGATCATTGTTATATATCCACATTCCATATATGTCAAATATTTATATGGGTTTTTTTTTAAAACAACCAAAAATATTGTGAAGGAGGGAGACTCCTAAGCTATCTATCACCATAGTAATGCACATACATAAATTTAATCAAAGACGTCCTGCATGTCTATAACCAACATTTTACCACCAGGCGGGATCAATTTCTTCAGTTATAAAACAATTGAGCTTACACTCGGTGAGGCGAAAATTAATATTAAGTAGGTTTCGGGTAACCCGACCGACTGTACGAAAAACCCGGCGACTTAAAAAAAATTTCGGCAGATTTTCAAAAATTGTTTTTTTTTTGTTTTTTTTTTTAAATTTAATTATTACTGATTTATATATTACAGTGTACAACTAAAAACAGTTATTTGGTGCTAGAAGCAAGCAACAAACACTTACCAGAAAATAAAAAGATGTTGAAGTCATTCAAACATTGTTTTTGTATTTTTGACTAATATACATATCGCTATATGTACCTGTCCGTTGTTGTTGTTGTATTCTGCTATATATGTGTCTTATTTACAGAGAATGTTTAGAAGCAACTGTTTGTCAAAGTCCTGTCCAGGTAGATACACGTAACGTCTGGG
>JAQQZZ010044537.1:0-10281 GCA_030265115.1 Mopalia vespertina | reverse complement strand
TATTGCTCTTATCTATGCTCTTTCGTTTTATTTTGCATGATTTGTAACAGCATTGCAATAAGACAAGAACAAGCTGCAATCCTTGTTTAATATTTTATTTCACCTAAACGGCCTTGTAATTGGTTTAATTTTTTTTTTACTTTGTATACTATTTAGAAAAGAAATTTGCCTGCTGATTGCCTTCTATCTGTTGTGACATAATGCTGTCTTTTTCGTTTGCTCCATATATTTGTTTTTAATGCATCCGATATGCGTTAATATAGGCAGTGTCTGTTCCCAAGTCCCTTTTCCGTGACAGGAAATGAATTATTATTTGTTTAAAGTGCATGTCTGCAATAGCCCCTTTATCAATTAAAAGGCTACTGTTTAACATACTTAAATATGGCGTTGAATTAGTATTTCTTCATTTTATAAAATCGCTTGAAGGTTACAAATATATACTTACCTATGACCACTGATAGTTGCCATTTTGGGTATGGCCAACCCTGCTCACGACGTCCTGAAACTTGGACTCTTGTGTGTTACGAGATAAGAAAACAATACAGCGATTTTTCTTATAAAGAGTTGAGTAAATTATATCACCAACACATTATTGTGCGAATAACACGTAGTCAATTTAAACAATAATTTAATTAAAAAAAGAAAAGAAAAGAAAATAAGCATTGTCTACTTTCTTGTGAAATTTGTAGTAAAATTGATTGATGTAATGCAAAACCCCGAAAACAGCGACTCATTTGAGACTACACTCTCTACCGTACCAGGTCAAAGAGACTGGTCACAAACAGCTTTAGGAAACACGTGCTGAGCCATCGGTGTTGTTGTTAGATTAAGTCACACGAGCCAATCAGATAGGCCGAAAGCCACACAAGGTGAAACCGAAAACGTCCTCCTGGTGGAATCCCCAGCAGGTCGGATGATGTCGTGGACACTACTCGTACACTCTATAGGTCTTATGACGTAGGCCCCTAATGTGAAAAGAACGAGATTTGGTTGGTCAAAATTGGTAGAGCTCTTCCGCTTACCGATTTAAGCAAGGCATGGTCGTCTGGATAATTTTGACTGTATTTTAAACATAACCCAATGTTCAAGATTCAATTGTAAACTGGATATAGTTCGACTAGAAAATTAGATAGCATAATTCAACACAAGGAATAATGCTCGCTTTACCAATATGCATTTTATAGCAGCCCCGCCCATCGCTTTAAAGCAATATTTTATTTTTTAATGTAGCGGTAATAACCCGTGCACACTTGGACAGCGTATAAATACACATATCTTTCTCCACAATAAACTTATCTAATTCCAAAGATAACACCACCTTGCCACTAGGATGTCGACAAATGCAAACTGATAAACATTTCTCCATAACTTCAGAGACGAAGCTCCAAATAGATCTAAATCTCAGGCTAATAACTCTCGAGAGAAGATGACAAAATACAAACCAGTTAATTACCGATAGCTACGATGTAATGACTTATGAAGCCATTATTAAATACAGAAGTAAATCATTCTCTCTTATGTCAAGTCTTTGACTGTAGAGTGTCGCCTGTCCATCCAAATTTAGACTAATGTTGTATATTGAGCATTGTTTGTGGGTGAAATAGTGCCACGTCCGCAACATAAATGTCTGGTCGATATAGGTGAGCAATTCACACTGCCCATCCACTTCAGGGCAAAGATAGGAGAGCCCTGCAGGTAACTGGCACGACATCTTGTCCAATTAGATTTGATTCGTCTTTTACTGACATATACCCTACCCAAGGTTAGTCCTCTGACAAAAGAAAGTAGGCTTATGCCCGGTGCAGATGCCTTACTTTGCATGCACTTGAGGAACATTTAGTTTTCAACATAGCCAGAATCTCGTATGCTTATATCAGTGTGGTGATTTACTATTGGAGTGAACCTCATCCATAGAAGTGAAAAGCCGTCAGACACTGATTTACACACCAATAAATCATAGTGCACATATATATGGTCTATGGGTGTATAGAGAGTGGACAAACCGAATTAAGGAAGACAGGCTGTAGAGCACGTCATTGGTAGCCACGCAATAGGATGTTCTTCTAGTTAATATATCTAGAGTTTTGTTTTCAGCATATTTATTAAACGATCAGAGTCTATTGGGAAATGCTTAATTTAATGCATATTTTGAAAAAAGTTTTGAATTAAATGCGTTGAAATGACACAAATTTCCAGCTACTTGTAGTATGTCTCCTGGTGAAGTTATTCGAATTCAACAAAGACGACCCACAATTAAAAATCCTATATCTTAGCGCTCGGTACAAGAGAAGGATCACTGACTGATTGATTGATTTGTGTTTTACGCCGTGCTTAGGGGTATTTCGCTTATATGGCGGCGGTGTATTCCAACATTAATTGACACTAGCACAACCAAGATGTGAACCATTTCAATAATGCTGGAAAGTTAATTTTCCTCCAGTGCTAAGTAAAGACAGTATTGCTACTCTTCAGACAAACTGCCCTTAGCCAGAGGGCAGGATCACTCTGAAGAACATTACACATTTAATCTCAATATTTCAGAGCGGTTTTTCTGCCATCTTTAGGCAAACTACTTTTTCAGTTTTTTTGTAAACATAACAAAATGTTTTAATGGACATTTTCTTTTGGATTTATTGACATGCTAATGACCTTAGCACATGGGATAGTAGGCTTACTATATCCTTTGATTAATGTTTCATTTCTTACTATCACAGCTCATAGCTGCACTTGAAACAAATAGTTTTGCTTAAAGCTTTCCTTGAACCTGCAAAGCAAGGGCGGAAATATGGAAAAATTGTAACTTCTTCAAAAATGCATATAAATGAGCGGAAGTGCCTTGTAAATGGTTCGCTCGTTTTAAGGAGAGATTTCTGACGTTGTCGTTGTTGATGTACTACTGTTTTCCCACAAAAATTGGGATGAGGAGAATCGTCATCCAAATTAACGTACAATGGTTCCACATTTACCTGTGAAAAAATAAGTAGTAGCAATTTCCCGTAAAGGTAACACAATTGAAAAGTTTCCCGCTTCATTATGATGACGTCAGGTGAATTTCTACCCACAAGCTCCAGACACAATAATCTCTAGTTAAATGGACATCTAATACCTAAGAGTTCCAAACACCAAAGAAATATTAATTTGATTATTTTGAAACTTCGCATTGTATGGCTGTATTAGTAACCATTACTGTTAGAGTATATTGCCGTCATATAAATGAACTCCCCTCAACCGCGCGATGACACGACACCCAGTCATTATGTTTCAGGTAGAACATTTCAAGTTAAGGATGTCAAAATACTTTGATACTTTATTGCATTGATATACCCCAAAAAGGATCCTGTAAATCGAGTAGACAAATAAGGGATGTCTTTATCTACTAAATGATGGCTATTCCCCCATGATTTGTTTCGGCGAATGTCCCAGTAGCTTAGGCATGCCGACCGAAACTGACTCTGATTCTGTATCATCAAGAATGTTTACTTTTGACTCAATGCGCCCCATCGCCCTCCCCCTCCTCTCATCCCCCTTTTATTGGCCTAGTCTGTTATCATTGTATTTGGTTATGTTGGCATACGAATTAATTATGGACACAAATAGAGTAAATGAGGGCACCCGAAGTCCCGTGGATGGGGGTCAGCTCATTATATCTGACAGTTTATAAATGTTGAAAACTCAGCATATGGGTGACATTTACTAATACTCCTGCAGTGTGTGACAATTTGCATGTAAAAGGTCACGGTTGGTAGAATGCCATAGAATGAATTATGAGCAAACATTACATACGACTTACTAGTAGGACGTATACATGTTGACAAATTTTACAACAGTTAACATGAATCATATAACTTAAAATTTTATTAAATCAAAACCAATTTATCATGTAATGTGATTTCATTGTATATTTTTCACAACACGGGTGCAAGAGGAAGGTAGATTAAAATATATATTTTCTTAAATCGTATTGAAGGTAATTTTTATGCGTTCACAATTTCTCATACGTGTGAAAAACGTTTTTTTCTTCAACGGAATTGTTTGTTTTTTTATAGAAAATTTCTTTGGTGAATCTCGCTCCGTAAAATTATACGAAACCTGATTTATCCATGATGTTAAATGCCATTCCATTTGTATGGTGAGATGACATCATAGATGACTGTAGAGAGTTGTCGCGGGTTCGTGTTGAATGGTTGACTATATATTTTACCGTTATGTTTGATCGATTGGTGTTTAAAGACGTTTTTGATATTTTTTCACTTCTATTACGATATTGTAGGCATTGTGCGAAATTTGCGGAAAACCGGAGAAACCCTAAAAACAACACCACGCAATCTTCACAAAACCTCTTCTTTATACTTATACTTAGCTGAATGGGTGTCCAAATGGGTTTAGGTTTATAGATTTAGGTAAGCAATTCTATTCACATTTACATAGCTACAGTGCTACCTTTAGGCTTTTAGGTCTGCGGCAGTTGTTCAATTGTTAGCGTATTGGACTACCGATCGTCCATCCACCGCTCAACGGATTGTCCCTATGCTGACCTCAGATATACGAGGGAGTAATACGAGGCTGACCTCAGATATACGAGGGAGTCATAAGAGACTGACCTCAGATATACGAGGCAGTCATACGAGGCTGACCTCAGATATACAAGGGAGTCATAAGAGACTGACCCCAGATATACGAGGGAGTCATACGAGGCTGACCTAAGATATACTAGGGAGTCATAAGAGGCGGCTCCAGCAATGGCGAGTGTGGTTTATACGAGATTTCATCCTGGTCTGCCGATGAATTTAAGTAAGAAATAGTTAGAAGTGGACAATGCGTCGTCATATCAGTGAAATAAACTGAAGTGCAACGTTAAAACCGAAACAAAAGTACAAATAAAAACCTGGTATATACGTTTTGGGAAAACAAGTAAACGTTGATATAGACCTTGAACTTGGACAGAATTTTGAAGAACAAAGGGGAGCATGGTAACATCAACAATAGTCGGAAAGGGTAATTATACCAATTTATTCCCTGCTGATAGTCTTATTGTTTTTATAACAATGCAAGGTTGCATCCGATTGTTGAATGGCACAGTGACATTTACACAACTAGTGTCAACGTCAAATAGCCGTGCTCAGATGACGTAATCAAATTATGTTGACATTTCTAGTTAGAGCGAGATAACTCCAATCTGAATGTCAATCTGGTGTTTGTGGCGAGTACACCGGTTTCATTGAAAAACATTTATGAATGAAACATAGGAACAACGCGCACAGATACGTCATCTCCAAAATATGTGCTGGATATACATATCATTCCGACCTGCTATATGTCTTTGGTAGTTTTGTTTGATGTGTAGTTGAAATAATATATTTTTATTTCCAAAACAAAATCTGAACATGGATTGGTTAACAGACTAAGCTTATGAGAAAAAAATCGTCTTTTTGTTTTTTGTTTTATTGTGATTTAACATCGTACTCAAGGGTATAAAAATCACTTATATGATCTCGGAATGCGTATTTCTCACTCTGTGTTATACTTTCATAATAAGGCAGAAAACTGGCACGAGACCTTGTAAAAACTACCCCCTGGATACTATGGGTCGACAGAGGGACGCAAACCTGTGAACAGTATAAGGAGGAAACGTAGGCCGACACGCTAAACACTTAACGGCGTTCATGGGCCCGTCTATGTTAAGGTGTTATAGTTATTTATATTATTTATGTTATTTATTGGCGTGAATTGAAGACTATTTCACTGGAACGATGTAGCCGGCAATGTAAGTCAGGGATTAATTGGCTACGAAATGGATAAACAATGGGTCTATTTCCTTAAGAGTCAAATCATCGACGATAGAGATTTTGATTTGATCTCTATTGTAGAATATGAAAGGTCACTGTACCATTTATAGATACGACCTAATGTAGGGGGTGAGGTGTTAGTGGAGGGGGTGACTTTTGGAGACCATTGGGTAAAAATAAGTCAGATTTTTACCTATATTAAGTTAGATTTAGCGTATCAGTACATAAAAAAGTCATTGCATTGTTCTGTTAACAACTTTTCTTTGGGGGAAAGTTCTGTTGTGCAATATACACGTAGACTTTAATGTTGTATCAAATGACTCTTTTAGGCGCCCAATGTCTACGGTTTCCTGGTTCAATTAGAAAATTTTGAGCTGTAGGATGGACTGACCGGCATACAATATGACTTCTCCTGGAAAGATAAGGGTTTGTCTGGAAGGGCCATCCATTGCCGTTTGTCTCGAAGATATACGGGCAGTTTTCCTATCAATGTCAACCGCACGTTCAGTGAGCAGGTCGATATCGCGGTAATATCGCTGGCTCCGCGCTTCCTTGGCGAAAACGCGGTCCTCTTCGCGATTCACAGCGCGATAAAGTCATAGTGAAACAAAAGAGCGCCGCGATACGTCAATGCCGCGATGAACCCATTTTCTTCGCGAAGTAAATTCCCCTCGATCAATCTTCTGATTAAAGAGTACGGAATTAATGTCTTCGGCTAGTCTCCGAGTTTGTGGTAAACTAGATACTGTTGTCCGTGCTCTTAATGTTCGCTGGGGTCTTTGGTGAATCGCTTTCTATCATGAAACCGTTCTGTTCGGTCTTATGTTGATAGAACGCCGGGGCACATTTCTCTAACTCGGCTATCTCTCAGCCTGTAATAAACGACAATGGCCATAATGGGAAATTGACGCCTTGTGAACGCCTACTTTAAATTATACGAACTGTATTAAAAGTCTAATTCTATGATTATAAGTGATATCCAACACGTGCTTACACATTGTTATTGATGACCAAATAACATGTTACTACATCGTGAATTTCTTGCAAACGTCCCTAAATGCACATTTTCCTAATTTAAACGTCTTCATCAAATGAATTACGTGGATTGCAAATAAGCACGTTCATAAGATGTCCATTTTGTGAAGTCATTTAATCACAATCTAATATCTGATTACATATTTATGGGCAGTATAACTTCAGCTTCCTTTGGAATTGGTAAAAAAACTTATTTATTGTCTTTCCTGAAACTTACCAGCTGTCAAACTTTTATTTATATAAAACATATCGTCGAATTGCAGTAATCATGTTGCTATGTTTCAAGGCTTCAGTCCTTTTAAAACGCAAGTAAAACAATCAGTAGTAATATAGTAATATTAATAATTATAATAATAATAATGATAACAAATTGTTTCTTTTATCTTATATTTTTTTTCACTTTAAATATTCACATTCTTAACGAAACAAAATTATTTTAATCCGCACGACATTAAATAACTGTACTGCGGCGTTTCCACTACAGTCAGTACAAGCCAAATATAGTTGTTTTTTGTATGGAAACAACACCCAGGAAGGCTTCTATACAATCCACCTGCCATCGCTTCCAGATCCCTTTGCGCTATTCCTAAACCACTGCGGATCTGCGGAAGTTCTGAATTATTAACAGACTTGCTCTGAATTTATTTTGGAAGTTCTCCCACAAATTTGCCTGTTTGACATCAATAAACGGCAGCTAATTGCTAGGAATTCCACAAAGCACGACATTACCCCCGGGCAGAAGTTCAGCAATCCCTCAGCACAGCGACGACTTTTATTCCACAAGGAGATCTGCAGCACTTCCGGTACATTATCGAAAATGAGGTCATCCCGAATGTAGGTCCACAAAGGTCAATTGCGCCAAATGTGCTATCTTAAAGCTTGGTTAACCAAAGAGACAGAAACGCTACGATTAGGATATTGGTTTTATCAAATAAGCCTATGCGACAAATTATTTTGTTTGATTCGTGTTTTATGTCACATTTAAGGTTTATAACATTTCGTTTATAACATGTGCATAAAGAATCAACAGCCGTTTCAGTGTAAGTGAGTATATTCTGTATATCCTGTATATATTAACTGATGTTTAATGTGAACAGATTATTGAAGTCAGTGTCAAGCGGGTCGGGCGGATGAGGCGGGTCAAGCTGGTAGACGATTCGACCTATAGGAAGGCATTTATCGTCATCTGATCTTAAAACAAATCGCCCTGTGTGCGGTATCGGAAACGCCAAGCAATTCTGTTAGATGTCGACTCAGAAAGTCTCCTGTTCCACATGATTTTGGTATGATGTCCGTGTCACGATTGGTGTAAACCGCTCCAGTTATCAACTGCAGTAGATGATGCTGTAATTTAAGCAATCGGTATCAAGTAAATATCAACTGCAGTAGATCATACTGTTATTTATGCATATATCAAATATCAAAGAGGATATGTAGCGTCAATATAGTTCCGAGCAGTCATGATTTTACTATATGCCCTGCAGTATAAGCCGGTAAAAATCTACTTGTTATTGTCGGTTCTGAACAAGAATAACAAACATTATAGTAACTTTTTCGTCCTATATAAATTATCTTGGTGTAAACTTAGTTTGTGTGGTTTTAGAATGAAAAATTTAACCATATAGAGCCTTGTAAATGTCAATGTATATAACATGCCTGTTTTCTACCGCCTTTGCCATGTGTACTGAGAGTGTTCTCACCACACAGAAACAGAACACTTATCAAGACCAGTCATATTAGGTCTGAATCTAACTTCTAACACACAAAATAGCCCATTACTTCTCCGTGCTTCCTCACTTTCAGAGCCTTCAGGTCCGCCTTGTCCCTGGCCTAATTAGGTTGTGGTCGTGAACAAATTCAAGACTTACAAATGTGCCCACAACAAGTAATTTTTATATTCACATTAACAAGAAAACAATTATGTTTTTTTAAATTGTACAATAATTCGGTCCAAGACAACAGTTGTTTTGCATACAAAAGATAATTTTTCAGTCAAAGATTTATTTGACTACTCCAAGAGTCATGTGACCACACAAATTGATTTTCGGCCTGAAAGACGGGTGTCGACCTTAAGTAGTAGTCTATTCTCCTAAGCTGTGTTTACACTGACGTCACCAATTTAGCTGGTCATGGGAATTTTGGACGTAAACAAATCTTGGATAAAAAAAAAATCCGGAACAGTTAAACAGTCTTACGTGTCATATAAGTGCAGTGACTTGAACTAAATAAAACAATCTTGGACCTACAAAAGTTATTTTATATGAAAAATAATTTTGGTCAAAATATATTTTATATTCTTGAAATAGCTTGTCTTGAATTGAGTGTGAACAAAATTTGTACTTCTTGAAGAACAAAATTGTCAGTCTTGCCTTGTTTCCGCTTTGGTGCGTCAAAGATATGCATTATGACGTGACTTAGCAGGATGTCCTAGTTATATTTGTAAATAAAATCGAATATTGCATTATTATACAGGTTACCAAATTGTCTTACGTTGTTTTTGTGGGACCCACTGTTTTAACTGATAGCATTTCCCCTGATATCTTAACACAATTTTCGAAGTGCCCACAGACTAGATGCTTTACTCGTTTCTCCAATGCAGTTGCTGAGCCAGAATATAGTGATCAGTTCATTGCAGCTTGGGTAGTGATCTGCTGGCAGGCTATCTGTTTGTGACAGGCTGGTAGGGACGAGAGCGGCGCTATCTGACGTACTCAAGTCTCGTGGTTTGTTAGGCCGTCAATAAAAGGTGGCAAACTTCGATTTTCTCCCATTATTTTCAACTTCATCAGCAAAAGCTGACACAAGCACAGCACGATGAGTCGGCGCGCAATGTGACTGTCCTCCGCAGATAACGGGAATTTACATTTTATTAAGCCAAGGGCTTCTCGAAAAAGTTCCCCTAAATCATTTTGGCTGCATCGCCGGCTTATCCCTCAGCAGAAATCGGAAATTTAAAGTAAGAATTATGGCAGACAAATCCTTCAATGCACAAAATAATGGCAGATCCTGAATATTTCTGCCAACCAAACACCAAATATTTTCATTTTTATGGGGGGTATTTGGATTTGTCATATCCGCTGTATTTGATTTGTATTTACGACAACATCTCCACGCTTAAGGAGGTTATATCGGATATTTTCCACCAGAAATTGACATAATATCAATTTAATTGAATTTTATTTACATTACTTTATTTATAGAGTAATAGGCCGCATTTGTCTGATAGATAAATGTTTAACGTAGTAACAAGTTGACGTTTATATAGGCTTTTCAACCCAATGGGTTCATGACATAAATTAACCATTATACATCTATTATAAACTTTGACGAGATGGAAGACAAACTTAAGACCCAAAACGTAGTGTACTTTGGACAATTTCATGTAACAAAAGCCTTTGTTGTCTGACTGACTGACTGACTGACTGACTGACTGACTGACCGACCGACCGACCGACCGACC
>JAQQZZ010044526.1:0-10281 GCA_030265115.1 Mopalia vespertina | reverse complement strand
TAGAACATAGTAACAGAGTTTGGACGAGCTTCACGAAGTAAAGTAGACGAATCTTATAGGAATAGACCTGGATAACCCCTGAAATGCAATTCGCAATTCTCATAATTTGTTGAAGGGTAGTTTATTTTAAGGGGACTAATCCTGGCTTTACTTAGCACTAGATGAAGGTTACTTTTTTAAGATAGCATATCACTTCGCATTGTTTTATTCACGATAGTGGCAATTAATGTTGGCAGGAACCGCCGCCATATACGTGAAATACACTCGAGGACGATATTAAATACCAAACAATCAATCACAACAAAATTGCAGCACACTAATCCGACCTGTTTAAAGTGCGAAAAAATAATCAATTAACCATAAATGAGACAATGGCTTGAATGGATAGTTGACCCTGTTCACAACCTACTGTGGCTCCGTCACGTCGTATATTTTTGGCTCTAAGTTTTGCACGGATCGTCTATGCACCATTCTATCACACACATATAAAATGAGTTGGCATGGTGCCAATTGTCCAGTAATGCAAGATATAACTGTCTCGTATATACTTGATCAAGGTTTTCGAAAATTATTACAATCATGTTCGATCATGTTAGGGTAACGAGATAGTTCTCTAAAATTATGATACTCTTCAAATTACGTCTCAGGATAAATTGATCCTTGTCAAATCATGGATTATGGTCTTAAGGCGGGTATTTTTTACATGACCCACATTGAATTCATCTTCAGTCTGTTTTGGCTTATCAGAGGCACCTCGAAGCCTGGACATTTGATGTTTTGGCCAATTCCACCGTAGTTTGTTTGTCTCAAAGTTAACTTAGTCCGTGATATTTTTTGTAAACTACAAAAAAAAAAAAACATTTCGCCGGTGCGATCAATAGAATGCAAATTGAACTGTCGTAAGGGATTAATTTTTCCTTCAGGACGTTGGTTGCGTAAGACAGCCATTTTTGGTTGATAACCCCATTTAAGTTTGGGTGGAACAAAACAGTCATGGAAATAGTTCGTGGTAATAAATTAAGTTAATTTGTTTGTCAACATCAACACCACGGCACCACCATTTTAACGATTTGAACGTTTTTCCCAGTAATACTCTGACAATGATAGACTTGGTCAAATTGATAGCATTCCAATTGTACATGTGTTTAGACCAGTAATTAATTAAATGAATATCACCCAGCCCAAACTGTAATTTTTCTTATTTCCGACAATGGCAACTTTAGTTTAAGGTTTTTAACCTATATAAAAAACTGAAAGTTTTAAATTCAATTCTCATAGAATAAATAAAATGCACCAGTGTATAAAACGTGCTCACTGGAATAAGTTTATTGCGAAGAGGTATGCTCAATACATTAGTAGTAAGGCTGTCTTTGTGCACAAATTAATATTACTAGAAATCTCACTGGACCAGACGTATAGAATCAACAGAGCAATCGGTTTGCTTATTGCATTAGGGCTCATATTTTTGATAGGCTATGATCCTCATTTTAAACACTTTGCCCTTTGCTATATCTGGGTAATCAGCATTAGTTTCACCATATACCATTAGACGTGGGAAGAGTCGATTCGTCACGCATATGTCGGAAATGTCACCGACAATCTAAACTTCCATTACAATTCCCTAGTTCAGCTCAAAACTGGCTTAATCGCGAACGTGGCAAAACTCAACCGCAACAACAAGTCTAGTGACGATGTGGAGTCGGATAATGTGCCCAACATACAGTGTTAAATACACTTACTTTAAAAAATGTTGAGTTTATCGCCTCGTTCTGTGTCCTGTGTTCGTTGTCAGTGTTATTCTGAATCTGGGTTGCTAATCTTAATAGACTCAACTTGGTTATACAACATGTACAGAAAACATGTAACACTGATGTGATACAGTCTAAACATGCTAACGTGTCAGTCCTTCATGAGGCACCTCTCGACTTACAGTTTAAGAAAACAGTACATGTATTCACATGTTGATAGTAGAGCCTGTCCTGTGATGTGTAGTACTACACGTCATTCACTCTATTTCAGACCACATCTTATATTTTGTATAATTCTACCATATATGGAAAGCTAAAAGTATGTCAATTCTCCCTTTCAATTCTTCTGGGGCATCCAACAGCAACACAAAATAGGCATTTAAAAGACTGGTATTTAGAACATAGTAACAGAGTTTGGACGAGCTTCACGAAGTAAAGTAGACGAATCTTATAGGAATAGACCTGGATAACCTCTAAAATGCAATTCGCAATTCTCATAATTTGGTGAAGGATAGTTTATTTTAAGGGGACTGATCCTGGCTTTACTTAGCACTAGATGAATGTTACTTTTGTAAGATAACATATAACTTCGCATTGTTTTATTCACTATAGTGGCAATTAATGTTGGAATACACCGCCATCATATAAGTGAAATACACTCGAGGACGATATGAACTACCAAACAATAAATCGCAACAAAACCGCAGCACACTAGTCCGGCTTGTTTAAAGTGCGAAAAAACTAATGAATTAACCCGAAACGAGACATTTGATTGATTGGAGGGTGTTTCACTTATATGACGACGTGCCAGCCCAAAGGGTGAAGGAAACCACCCTGGACACAACTGGTAACAAACACAAACAAGACGGGACAAATACAGGACAATAACAGTACGCAATACAGACACCACAAACAGATCGACTTCCTGTTCCGCTTTAGCTCTGAGAGCACCAGCGCAACATGAAGCTCCCTCCAACCACCCGTTGGCTTGATTGGATAGTTGACCCTGTTCACAACCTACTGTGGCTCCGTCAGTTCGAATATTTTTGGCGCTAAGCTTTGCACGGATCGTCTAGGCATGATTCCGTCACACATAGATAGAAGGTGTTGGCATGGTGCCAATTGTCCACTAATGCAAGATACGAATGTCTCGTTTATACTAGATCAAGATTTTCGAGAATTATAACAATCAAGTTCGATCCTGTTAGGGTGACGAGACAGTTTTTAAAATTTTGATACCCTCCAAATTACGTCGGAAGATAAATTGATCCTTGTCAAATCATGGATTATGGTCTTAAGGCGTGTATTTCTGACATGACCCACATTGAATTCATCTTCAGTCCTTTTTGGCTTGTCAGAGGCACTTCGAAGCCTGGACATTTGATGGTCAATTCCACCGTAGTTTGAACGTCTCAAAGTTAACTTATTACGTGATATTTTTGTAAACCACAAAAAAACACTTCGCCGCTGCGATCAATAGAATGCAAATTGAACGGTCGTAAAGGATTTATTCTTCCTCCAATTTTGGTTGATAACCCCATTTAATTTTGGTGGACCAAAACAGTCATGGAAATTGATGATGGCAATCAATTAAGTTAATTTGTTCGTCAACATCAACACCACGACACCACCATTTTAACGATTTGAACTATTTTCCCAGTAATACTCTGGCAATGATAGACTTGGTCAAATTGATAGCATTCCATTTGAAGGCCTACATTTGTTTAGCCCAGTAATTAATTAAATGAATATCACCCAAACCAAACTGTAATTATCCTTATTTAAGACATTGGCAACTTTTATTTATAAACGTCTTTCACCTATTTAACAATTTGGAAGTTTTAAACTAATTCTAAGAGGATAAATAAAATTATTAAATTGTTATGTTCCCTCATTTTACCAATGTATGTATTTTGGTCTTGAGTGTAATAAAGTATTTAAAAGTTATATGAACTAATCTAGCCAGGGATTAGTTTTCATATTGTGTTAAACTAACCCCTGACTAGATTAATCCATATACTTTTTAGTTTAAAAGACACTACATTTTCATAAGCCCAGAGTTATCGGGCTCCAGATTGTCCGGTAACTGTCTCCACAGTTATCCTCGATGTGAAGATGATATCATATTGTGTTAAACTAACGCCTGACTAGATTAGTCCATATAACTTTTAGATACTTTAGTACAGTCCAGACCAAAATACATACATTGGTAAAATGAGGGAACATAATAGGCGGTGGATGAGCAGATCTACACAGTATGAGCTTGACTTACATCAAATGAAAACTTAGACAAAACTCTAGTAACTTTTGTAGAAGGATTGTTCAGCACAATTTAAAGCCTATATCATCTTCACATCGAGGATAATTGTGTAGATACTAACCGGACAATATGGAGCCCGTTAACTCTGGGCTTATAAAGATGTTACATAAATAATTAAATGAAAAAACAAACAGAGTGTAGTCCTACTCTTAAATGCGCTGCCCGTATATTTTAACACACAGTTACTTACATCTTGGATTAGTATAGACTATACTTATCCCAGCTTACATACAGAAGCAATGTTTGAGCTTAAATTATTAATTTCTTTTAAGTTTTGATCCGTTGAAAAAAAAAAACAGTTTTCAACAGCTTGTGCAAGATGGTTTTAATTTAATTGACAGAAAGCCTTATCGCCCACGTGCTTCAAGGTCAAACGGTCACCTTCCGCATCTCCCCAAAATTCAGATTAATCAGCAAAGGTATTGTTCGGTTCTACCTCAAATCGATCGTCTTAATATAAAAACAAAACATCATTAAAATCTTCAGTCAAACTTCACTATACTGACTATACAAGAACAGGTTTAATATAATCATGGTACTAACGAAGTTACCGACCGTCGATGAAAACCCACGGCATGTGTCCAGATCTCTATCAACAGTATTCCTCAGTCAATTTGGTTCATATTCAAAAACAGTTCCCTCCGCCTAGCCAGCTCGTGTATCCGGACTTTAAAATCTAAAATTCTGCAGGCCTTTCTCTCTGAATCACAGAAAACGTCCATCAGTTAGTGAAATTCTACAAGGCCGGTACCGGATATCCTTTTTAACCTAATTGGACACATTTCTTTGTGCAGAACCGCTATTATGTTCGCCCTTAAAACAGCTGCATTTTAAGTTAGAATCGAATTTTCACATATGAAGCTAAATAATCAACCAAACAGCTTGCACCCTTGAAGGCGGTGCCAGTTTATTTAAACACGCATTTGCTTACATGTAAAAAAACAGACAAAAAATTATATTAATAATTTATGTTAAGTTTTGATCAGTTAAAAATAATAACACTTGTCAACAGCTAGAGCGAGAAAATTTCAACTTAATTGACAGAAATCATTCTTGCCTACGGGCTTCGAGTTCAAACGGTCATAGTCAATGATATTTTTTGGTTCCACCTCATAATAATAGTCTTCAGATTAAACTTCCTTTTGGTGACTTTAACAACGGGGGATTTTGTTCAATCGTGGCTCTAACCAAGTTTCTGCTCGTCGACAAAAACCCACGGCACGTGTCCAGAACACTTTCAACGGTGTTTCTCAGCCAATTTGGCTCATATTCGTTGGGCGGGTGGTTGGAGGGAGCTTCATGTTGCCCTGGTCCTCTCAGAACTAAAGGGGAACAGGAAGCCGATCTGTTTGTGGTGTTTGTATTGTGTCCTGTATTTGTCCTGCCTTGTCTTTGTTTGTTGCCAGTGATGTCGAATCCATTGGGCTGGCACGTCGTCATATAAGTGAAATACCATTGAGTACGACGTAAAACCCCAATCAAACATACAGACAAACATATTCGTTGGAGGAAACAATTTGCTCCTCCTAGCCACCCTCGTGTGTCCGGGCTCAAAATCTAAAATTCTGCATGTCGGTTTCTCTGAATCACAGAAAACGTCCATTAGTTAGTGACATACCACAAGGCCGTTACCGGATATCCTTTTAAACCTAATTGGACACATTTCTTTGTGCGGAACCGCTATTATGTTCGCCATTAAAACAGCTGCATTTTAACGTAGAATCGAATTTCACACATGAAGCATATTGTTCCAATTACAGTGGCCATGCCTGACCAATATCTAGACGCATTAGCTGAGTACCGGATTACGTTTGACGCATCTGAAGCAGCTCTTATGTAATAAACCTGACTTAGCATCATAATTTGTCCTTAAACCAATTGAACATAACTTTATTTATCGAGATATTTTGTTGCCGCTTTTTCGCCAAGTTTTTCACAACTATAAATTCGTATTACGTTGATGGATCAATATTTCAACTGATGATGTAATACAACTGTCATGAGCTATAATATTTTTAACATTGTCTTTTTCATTACGATTTCTAAAGTTTTGTTTCTTGATTACATAATCAACTAAAATAAATATAAAGCTGTACTAACCGGCCACAGAAACGATTTATAAAAATAAAATGTTACATTTTCAAATTGGACTAAACATTGGCTATAAGATTACGATTTTTTTCGACATGAGGCGACAAAAATAAGCCTAAATTACATCAATTTGTCCACGTGGTCATTTTTATTACGGTAGCGTGCGCAGGCTCTTAGCCAGAAATCAAAAGTATCGTGTCCAAAATGGTAATTTTGATCCACTTTTTATTAATTTAGGAACTGGGTGTCCAATTTTTATCAGTTTTCCTATCTCCTGTGTGTTAAAGTTGCTTAGAACAAGGTGTCCAAATGAGGCAATTGCTCAATTCAGGGTGTCCATTTGGACGGGTGGACACCCCTCTGCCTAAGCCCTTGAGCGTACGTTAATTGCTAGTAATAAGAAATACTGACGCAGCACATAGAAATGTGGACAAAAATGATCTTAACCAATACTAAATGACATTTTTAAACTGTCAGATTTGCAAAAATATATAAGACATGTGCAGAAAAGTAAAGGTGATTTAAAATTGATTGAAATATTGATATAAAACGGGGTTGGTTGGTTGCTGAAGAATGAGACATTTCATCCAGATTGAGAAGTTCAGAGTCTATCGTTATGTCATCCGTACTGACTGAGGTTAACAATTTTCAGTTCTGTGATATACTGATCTCATGGTTTTTACAGGCGATTATTCCTCCGATCAGAATAGTGTTTAGGATATGAGTGGCGTAAATGTGAGGAGCATCCCTTTTCAGCAACATGTCCGAATACCCGGTCCGTCTGTATATAAACAATCTTACAAACAATTCAACTGTTCGAATTTCATTAGTTTCTGCAATACCGTCGGCGCCAAGTTTATGCGGTACAAACAAACAAACAAACATAACAAACGAATTGCTCTGTACAGTGTACAATTGTCAGCAGGCTATGTGGTGATTGTTCTGCCTGGGAATCAATCGGCAATTTAGAGACATTCGCTGATCATCTTCCAAGAAAATAAAATCCTTTGACGCAGTCATGTGTAGTAAATCGCCACCACATACATCCACATCTAAATGCCTTCGTAAACAAACGTCTACTTCGGCGTTGCTTGCTGGTATTTGACTGTATGATTACCAGTGGGGATTACCTTGTCTTGCTACGAAGACTCATCGGCACCATATGGGTGATACAAAAGTTTGATCTAAAGTGGTAACGAACTTATTAACCAATCGTTTTATTGAAAAGTCATGTACGATGGACATCAATAAAGCACCTATTCCCATTCGTTTAATTCACCGGGAGACAGGATGGTTGGGATTTTCGGCATTTCCGTTAACACTTCTTTTTTCTGTGCACGATGTTTGTTTAGCAAATATTTGCACAAATCAGTATCATTGTGAATCTTACTTGACCAGAAGTATAGAATCAACACAGAAATCGGTGTGCTTTTTGCATTAGGTCTCATCTTTTTGTCAGGCGATGGTCCTCATTTCAAGCCACTTTGCCATACGCTACATCTGGGTAATCACCATTCAGTTACCACATACCATTAGCCGTGGGAAGAGTCGATTTGTCACGCATATATCGGAAATGTCACCGACAATCTACATTTCCATTACAATTCACTTGTTCAGCTCACAATTGGCTTAATTGCGAACGTGGCAAAAAGAAACCACAATAACTAATGAAATAACGATGTGGACTCGTATAGTGTGCTCAACATACATTGTAAAATAAACTAAGTTTTAAAAAATGTTTCGTTGCTCATGTCGTTCTGTGTCACTTGTTTGTTGTCAGTGTTATCGTGACTCATGGGCACTAACCTGACTATTCTCAACTTGGTCACACGGCTCGAGACGAACACTCGTAGACAACGATGCAATACAGTATGAACAGGCTAACTTGTATGTCCTTCAAGAAGAATATCGCAACGGTCTTGTAGTTTTGATATAAATAATAGGGTATGTGGGTCACTTCATGTGCTCTATGATATTGCACGTGATTCCCTCCACTTCCGGGAACCTCTTACAATCTTTATATTTCCAGCATGAGCGGAATTTGTAAAAATATGCTAATTCTTCCATTCCAACACTTCCAACAGGTCCAACAGAACGATCAATATTCAGGACACAGTAACAAAGTTTGGACGAGATACCCGGGAGTCGAGTATACAACTCTTCTAGTCTTATGCAAATGAAGGAAGATAATGCCTGAACTGCAATTCGCAATTCTCATAGTTTGGCAAAGGGTAGTTTATTTTAAGTGTGCCAATCCTGGCATTACTTAGCACTGGATGAATGTTTCTTTCGTAAGATAGCATATCACTTCGGATGTTTTAATTGTTATAGTTTCAATTAATGTTGGAATAGACCTCTGTTATATAAGTGAAATACACTTGAGCACGGTATAGAACAGTAGGCAATCAATCACAACAAAATTGCCGTGCGTCAATCCACCAAATAAAGAATTGTCCATCAAGGAGACACTGGCTCGATTTGGTGGTTTGCGCAATTCACAATTCGCTGTGGCTCCGTCAGTTTGCATGTGATTGGCACTTATGTTGGGCACGGATCGTATATGGACGATTCCTTCACACAGAAAGTTGGCATCGCCAGTTGTCCTATAATGCAGTGGCGGATTTAGGGGGAGGGGCAAGGGGCGATCGAATTCAATCATATCAGGGTGACAGGACAGTTCTCTAAAAATCTGATACAGGCCTAATTAGGTAACAAGATAAATTGATGCGAATCAAAACGTGGATTATGGACTTCGGGCGTATTCGTCTGACATGATCAAAATTTAATTAATCTTCAGTCCTCTTTGGCTTGTCTGGCAATTCGAAGCCTGGACATTTGAGGTTCCGACCAAATCTACCGTAGCTTGGATGTCTAAAAATTCCAACAAAAGAAAAGCGCACGGTGGGTACGGTGCATATAATGCACACTGAACTGTCGTATAAAGGGCTAATTCTTCCTCCAGGACTTTGGATGGGTAAGACGAAACCATTTTGGGTTGATCATCCCATTTAAAACTGGTCGACCAAAAGAGACATGGAAACTTTTGTAACAAATTAAGTTAATTCGTTGGTCAACAGGAACACAACGAAACTACGACCTAAGCGTTTCTCCCAATAGAACTCTGACAGTGACACCAACACGCATTGGTCGGATTGGTCGCAATCCAATTGTACATTTGTTTATCTCGGTAAATAGTGAAATAAATATCCTCCAGACCTAACTATAATTATCAATAGTTGCGACAATGACTACTTTTGGCAAACGTCATTACCAAATCTGAAAGTTTTAACTAAGATTATCAGTAGATAAATAGATTGCATAAGGCTGTCGTTGTCTCTACATATAAATACAAGATATCTTTGTAGCTCAGTCGGATAGGGCGCTGGGCCTGCTAGCCATAGTCTCGTTTTTGTGTTGATACTGTACGCAACATTCTCTATCTATAAACACAAGGAGAGAGGGTGTATGAGTGTTTAGATGCTCGTACGTTGTGTCATCGGTGGAGCATGTAGCCGATCTGTTTGTGGTGTCTCAGTCTTGTATCCTGTGATTGTCTGTGTTTGTTGCCAGTGGAGTCCGGCCGTGGCGGTTTTCTATACCCATTGAGCTGGCACGCCATCATCGGAGGTAATAACCTTAAGTTCTGCGTAAAGTCCACTCAATCAAACAAACTAACTCGGTTCAAGCTCACTAAATTGAAGTCACTCACAATTAAACCTCATTTTAAGTGATATACTTTATATTCATTAGTCTAAGCTGCTGTATGTCTGTTATGTAAAGTATGCACAAATACGCACTATAATGTGAGTGGGTTTTATTGTAAATGGAACAATCGTTTTTTTTATGTCACTATTAACTATCAACAGGCTTGTGAAATGCGTTCAAGTGTCTCAAGGTTTTAGAAGCATAAAATTACATATATTTCATTTTGTTTAATTCGGCACAATTGTGTTTCCCTATCCGCCGTATTTGCGTGTCATATTCAAACTGTTAAAGGACAAGACCACCCAAAAACCGTGTTTTCTACATAAGTAAACATTTTTCGGTCAAATGCAATACAAAAATTCTGATGTTCCTAACCCGATCATAACTCTAGTTATTATCCATTAAAGAGGAACACCG
>JAQQZZ010044515.1:0-10281 GCA_030265115.1 Mopalia vespertina | reverse complement strand
AGATGACATCATGGATGAACCTCTTTGGTGTAACGACATGTTGAAACCAAACTTGTATATATCAAACTGGTATAACAATAACATTAAAGACATTAGAGATATATTTGATAAAGGGAAAAAAATTAAATTTAAAGAACTAAAACAGGGATACAAAATAAAAGGTACTTTTCTGGATTATGATAAAGTAGTCCTGTCTATCCCGTCCAGTTGGAAAGAAACCATAAACTTAAACACAATGTATAATAAAAATAAAGCTGTTATTGGCATGGCAAAGAAAATTCTGCTACAACAAAAAAAGGGTGTAGAAATTACTGCGATACACTGAATGCCTCCAACTTTGTAGACACAAAGGCCTTAAAAAGGTGGAATAATATACTTACGAAAACAGACATTAACTGGCAGAAAAACTTTCAGTAGAAACATTTCCACTACTACACAAATCAAATTTCAAAATTTCCAATGCGAGGTTCTACATAGGATCTTCTGTACAAACTCATTCCTCTTTAAGATTGGTAATAAAGACAATGGGACATGTTCTTTTTGTAATGATAAGTGGAAAATATAGAACATTTATTATTATTTTTCCCAAAGGTTAAAACATAGGGGATCAAAGTGGAAAATTGGTTACAAGTAACATCAGGGGAAACTACAAAACTAGACAGTGTCAAAATAATATGTGGGTTAGAATTTGACTATCCTATAACAAATGTTATCTAACTTCTGGCAAAGAAATTTATTTACAACAAAAAATTTACAAACAAGTCACTTGATTTAGAATTGTTTCTGCATTTTGTGGTAGAATATTTCAAGGCAGAGAGGATCATTGCCTACAGAAATGAAAAACAAAACCAGTTTATGATAACTTGGGGCATTCTATACTATCAGTTCCAAAATTACTAAACTGATTTAAATCGTGCGGTAAAGAAAAGCTTTAAATACCTTTTATTAAAAACTTAATCTCTGCAACTAAACTGCCCATATTTGTATATGAACAAGTAATTGTTTAACATCTGTTTTTGCCAATATGTATATGTGTATGTATATGTGTATGTGTATGTGTATGTGTATGTCCAATCACTCCATGTTATGTCTAGTTGATCTGTCTGTATTGTATATTTGTGGAAGAACGATTGTAAATATGTATTGCGATGACCATTCGTCCAAGTCCAAGACAAAAAAAAACATATGTTGGACATAGGAATTATTGAATTGTACTGATATTTGTTTAGTCGTATTGTAAATATGTCATGTTGTTATAAATGTATGTAAAAGTGTCACACGTCATACCATGTTTAATTGTATAATACCTATGTATGCACATAAAAAAATATTTAAAAAAAATCATTCATAGGGTCCTTGATGATGTATTGGAGAGGGGGAGGAAGGGGTGGGCAATTTTCCTTTGCCCTGGGGCCCAAACATTCTCTTGGCATCCCTGGACATAGGCCAATGTAGATGTGTACGTTAAGTTATACCGCTGTGTATTGTTGCGTCACTGGTATGCTGTATTATTTTTTTTCGTTTACAAGATTTGACGAGGAACACTGGCATTACATTTACTTTCTTCATCATTAATTCGTACAATTCCCAGACGAGAGAACTCAACAAGTATTTTACCAGTGACTCATATACATGTGAATTCGAGTGTCTAAGACTGTGAAAGCCTTCCGCATGTAATCCAATCAGGGTGAATGACTGTGCGTTTTTTATTCTTTACATTGATGAAATATTACGCTCGGTCTTACTAGAGGGTGAGAACTGTGACAGGGAGGACTGGTTTAAATCATGGAGGATCCTCTACAGTTATTATAAGTAAAATAAAAAGAGTTTTCCCGAAAAACCGCCAACTTTTCAGAAAAGCTCTTTTATAATCATCAAGCTTTATTTTTTGTAAAAAGAATCATTAGGGTTTACGAAAAAGAGCCAGAATTTTGGCCAAACTTTCCGAAGAATCCCACGGTTTTCCAGAAAAACTATGCTGCAAGAGTTTCCGGAAAAGACGCCGAATTTTTAGAAGATCCAACAAGCTTTCTAGAAGACCCAAGCTTTCTGGAACAACCAACAGGGTTTCCGGGGAGAACTAACAAAATTTCCAGAAGAAACAACAAGGTTTCCAGAAAATCTACAAGCTTTTCCCAAAAAAGCAACACGCTTTCCGGATGAACTAACAACATTTTTGGAAGAAACAACAAGGTTTCTGGTAGAACCAAAATCCTTTCCGGAAGAACCAAAAACATTCCGGAGAGAACTCACAAGATTTACAGAAGAACCAACAAGTTTTCCGGAGAGAACTCACAATAAAACGTCTAATCTCTAGCCCATGTGAATTTATCATATATTATAATACTGTAAAGACGTCATATTGTCTAAATGTTAAAGATCCCATACCCCACGATCTTAAAAGCATGGTAATATACCAATTTACATGCCTGTTTTTATTCACATCAGCTTCGTATAATGTTGCTTTTAATTTATTATTTCCATATTAACGTAATAACATAAATGTATTTATATATATGTAAGAGAATATAAATTCTTTGAAATCAAAATCAGAGGATAATATGGTTTTATTTCTTTAATCCTATAAATTAAGGGCCCGCGGCCGTGGGTTCCTAATATAATCCTCTGCTGCAAAAATAGAAGGTTAGTCAGCTGGAGTCTAAGTAGCGGACATTCCAAAATTTTCTGAACTAAAATCTGTTCAAACTAAGAAAGTGTTATCCCAAAATAACGAAAATACTGTTAATCTTCACTTTCTAAAAGACACAAAAATTATCATGTATTAGTACTGTTTTTGTGATATGTAACCCAGAAAAGAGATCATAACACATAAGCTTACACCGTGAACATTTTACGGTTTTCATATCTGCGGCAAACATTTAGAGCTTCTAGAAGTTTACAAAGTTCATTAAAGACATCATGAATGAAAAACTGATAAAAGACCCAAAAACTAAAGATTGAAAAAAACAATTTGATTAAGTGAATGCTCATTACATCGATGTACACACAAAGTTAAGTAGAGTATCATAACCATCCCCTACCCACCCAACTTCAAAACAAAAAATGTATATAATTTAAATTATATTTAAAAAACTTATAAATTGGATTGGCAACCTACATGGTATGGTTTGTCCGTTGCCCTCGTCTTCAATCAACGTCTTAGCTAGTATTGGAAATCTGACTGTCAAAATCCAAATTTTCAATTTTCCTATCTTTCCCATGTTAAAATTCAAAATTTCTACCAGACATTTTTAGAAATCTGCCTGTACCGAAAGACGGGTGGACAGGTCTCTAGCTAAGACTGTCTTTAATTTTGGGGACCATTTCATGTGAAGGCTACAATTTGCATGATTTTCGTAAGGCCGCCAACTTACCTCTCTTCAGACATACTATCACTCTGTATCACCTGAGCTTATATATAGACCCCAGTTCTGTACAATACATATATCTACAAAATCAAATAAATGCAATATTTACTACAATAATAACTCATTCGAGACAAATTTATTTTTTATAGGTCAACACAAGTATAAATCAAATGTTGACAGTACAATGGAAAATCCAACAGTTAATAATTTGCACAAAGCCACTATTTCTGTAAACTCCATGGTTTACAGCAGAGGTCTCTAATATCTTGTATGTTTAAGGCATTCAGTTATTGTTCTTTTCTCCAGATATCAATCTCACCTTCAAACTCAGGGCTTCACATTTGAGGAGAGTGATCACTCACCCTCACCTAAAGCTCACCTAATTAAAGATTTGGGTACACTGTTTTCAGCTCTCGCAGATCTTCCAATTTAACATTATGCTAAATAGAATTCACTTTTCTAGATAATAAAAATACTCTCCTAAAACCAACCAGGTGAGTGATTTTCAGCTCTCCTGTTCATTTCAAATATGTTATACGGGTATTTCACTTATAAGACAACGGATTGTCCACTGTTCCTTGCCTACTTACTGTGGAAAATGGAGAGGAAACCTGAGAGGAAACCTCGTAAAAACCACCCCCGCGATTGCCGGAGCCAAATTGTATGACTAATTCTATGCCTGATGGTCGACAGACAGACTGGATCCCGTGAAACGATAAATCGAAGTAGCCAGTAGGATTAGTATAAAGTGCACACGCTACCACTAAGCGACGGCCGCAGGCCCAAACTGCATGTAAGTGTCGTTTTCTTGTACATGTACAGTTTGCCTTCGATGTACCTCGTTCAAACTCTGTCACTAGGTTTTCTAAATGATTATCAATCTTTCAGAGTCGTATTTTGTTTTGATGTGTGCAGCAGAATAATGGACTGGAAGGGAGAATTGGCATCTCTTTAACTTTACATTTATGGTGAACTAGAAAGAATGTAGTGCCACCCGTAAGTGGAGTGAATTACCTGAAGTAGCACAGTCCACATTATGTGACTGATAGGCCCTAGATGTCACAACAATTTAAATCAAGTTTAAACCAGACTTTATTTTGCATTAAATCCTTTGAGGTAACAAAAATTAGTTAGCCACTATATTGAAAAACATTTGTACAATCCAAATTTTTGTTTAACAATGTATAATCTTTATTTTACATTTCAGAAAATTCATGCCATTTGCTTTTTATTTTCGGAACTATAATTTTGTGAAATATACAGCACTTTTCACATAAGTGACCATAATCACAATATTTAAATCTAACTCTTGTGCGAATTGATGAGCACTATATATTTCACAAAATTGCAGTTCCGAAAATAAGAAACCAAATGGCATGAATTTTCTGTAATGTAAAAATTTTCTTCCTTAGAAGTAGTCTAAATTTGAAAGTCCATGACGACCTTTTTAAAAACTTATAGATATACCCGCACCACATGATCACCGGAAGGTGCAAACAAGATGTGATTGATTTGTTTGTTTGTTTGATTGATTGGAGTTTAACGTCGTACCCAAGGGTATCTCACTCAAATGACGACGGACTGCCCACCTCACACTGCTCCATGCCCTACCACGGTGGAAAACCGGGTGAATGGTGGGTAAGTGTACATTTCCGAAGAGTTTTATATGGCAAGTTATTGTTGAACTGCTTTGTGGTGCTCCTCTGGTGCTCCATTGCTGGATCCAGCTACTATCCCCTACCTGATTATTTCTGTCCAAAAAGACTAGACTCACAAATAAAGTGATAGCGTCTAACGAAAAGTCGACTCCACTGTATCGTCAATGAAGTATAAACTGCGTAGACGCTACCTGGATCTTAATCCAAAACGCTGATATAGTGACCACATACACTTATATCTAGCTGGTAGACATCCTTTCTCATTAGGCCTACCAGTTGACAGTCTGTGGATAAACTGTAGATCCAGGTACCGTCAATGCAGTCTTACGCTTTACTGGCAGTTACAAATACTCTACACGTGTGTGTTGTGACGAAGTGAAATCGAAAGTTGGCCAACTGCGCATGGTAATTTGACTATTGAGCCATTATATGTTTTATCACTGCACTAGTAGTTAATTTTTAAACTGTTCACTTCGCATAACGGATCAACCGGAATAACCAAGTTACCAATAATACTATAATATGACATACTCGAAGCGATCCAACAACGACGCGGCTGGATGGATAGCAGACGAACTGAAATACAAATAAACCTGTATCAAAGTCGGATAACTCAGTTATTATTTTTAGTTAAGAGTTAGTTAAATATTTTGCCGCGATAATACGATTATTCTAATTCAATACAGAATTATTTACTAAATACATATTAACTTCAAATGACCCTTTTTGGCGCCATGACTATAAATTCCCGGGTAGTTTGGTTCCGTTTCTGCAGTTCGCATTTTGGTAGTTACCACTTTGTGTACAAACAAACCGACATGGCTGACAGGAGCTGAAAGGTCGTCTGTAAGGATTGTGTTTTTTTTTTTCGACATGAAATCAGCACCATGCCCGATCAGTCATCGGCTAAAGAGCTTTTTGTTTTTTTAACTAGTGCCATTAAGAGCATACTGCTGATTTCCTATTGGATACTTTTATCGGCAATAAATTGGATTTTGCCGACACGCTACAAAAACATAGAAGATGACATAATTTTGATTACGGGAGGAGGCAGAGGACTCGGGCGAAAACTAGCTCTAGAATTTGCTAAATACAAACCGAAACATGTACGTAATGGTTCAGCTTAGACGATGTACACATTTCATGATATGTCACTTATAAAAAAAAAAAATTACATTCTAAACTGTTTCGAGTTGTTTTATATGACATCTAATATTCATCTAATATAATTACCTACAAAATAACACTGATCATTAAATTTCCAATCAAAGAAAGAATTAACAGTTATTTGGTTCTTTTGGGACTTATCTATAAAACAAAAGAACTATCATTTCAATTGTTAGTCTTGTATATCAATACCCAACCAGTGAAATTAGAAACACCGAAAACTTCCTTTTCGTCATGATCAAGAGTTCATCATGATGACAAAACGAAAGTGTTGAAATGTCAAGCAACAATGAAGTTCTCTGTGTGCTGAATTACTCTACTTGTGTATTTACGATAAAGCAAAGTAGAAATTCCTTAGGTTTATAGGAGTGCCATGAACTTAACTGGTTGTAAGTTAAACATTCATAGGCTTTAAGAGATTCTTAATATTTAAGCATTTTTAATTTCCATGGGAAATATATTCAACGATCTAAAAAGTTTTTAAAAAATTATGTTACATTCAGTGTAGGGCCATACGAAGTTTGCTTTATCAATCCTTTAATTATGTCATCAATATAAGACAGAAAGGCTTGGTATGGATAACAACTTCTTAGTTTATTTTTACTACATTTCTATCTCATTCCTGAGATCTTTTGCAAGTATAAGGAGACATCTCTAAGTCTTTGATGTTCAAAACTATTTAAATAGTTCACACTTTTGACTACAAAGTAAAATAAAAACTGATTTTTCAACTTTTATGTGTAAAATGTTGTCTGTGGTGTCTAGCAGGCTGCCTGGTCGGCTTTTATTGACCTTAGCTGACCAGACAGTGAACTCGGTGATGTATGACAGTTTTAAGGCCTGGTCTATTACAGATCAGCTGTGTTTAAACTGTTGACCTCTCTGTGTTCAATCAGCCGTGAAATCATCACCTTAGATGACCGATAATTGAACTCTGTCTGTCTAGTAGATTGTATTGGAAAAGGTTAAGCTAAGGTTACTTCTGAATAGAGTCTGCTATTTAGTATTACTCTTTTAATTTATTTATTACCTACATGTTAAGACACAGCGTCATTGAGCTGTGTATAATGATTATATAATTGTCAATACATAGTTATATTTTGAAGGTTTTCAAATACATCTTGGCCCGGGGCGTGGCTTTGTGGTTAGCGAGTGCCCTAACTTATCCTACTTCAATGTACTGTTCACAAGATCGAGTTTGTCTAAAATATTGACCATCAGGTATATGAGGGAGTCACACAAGGTGGCTCCGGCGATCACGGGGGTGGTTCTTATAAGGTTTCTTCCCACTTTTCCACCGTAATCAGACAAGGAACAATTTGAAGTGGATAATCCGTCATCATATTATAAGTGAAATCTCCCCAAAAAGTGAAAGTCTAGTGAAAATATTTTTTAAAAATCCCAAGCTCTTAAAATGTTCTTAAAAATTGCAGTCAATGTATTGTATAGTTTTGGGTATTTTTTAAACAAGGTTGAACACACCAATGGTTTTTTCATCAAATATATAAACACAATGAGATTAAAATGAAATTAAAAGCGTAGCAGTAATTTTGTTTTGCTCAGTTTGTCTTTACTTATTGTGACCATGTGTAACAATTACGGGCCTGTGCTGTTGGGAAAAATGGACTGAACGGTGTCTTCCTATGGTTATGCAAACTTAGTTTACGAGGACCGATTTATAGGTTTCCCAAATTGTTTGCAGTGGTTGTCTAAATTTGCATTTTGCTACAGACATAGTGTTAGCCAGAGGGGTGTCTCGGTGTCTTTGAGACATCCAGGAAGCCATTTGAGACACCCTGTTTCAATCAAATTTAACATGGGTAAGCTAAGGGATCAGTAAAATGAGACACCCTGTTGCTTTAAAAATGGTGATTTGAGACATCCTCTTTTTGATTTCTGGCTAATACTATGGCTACTGATTTTGACAAATTTTGTCAATCCGATCAACAGTGAGGTTTGTATTATAAAACAATTTTGCTTTATTTTTCATAAATACACATTTATGTATTTAAAAAATTAGCAAAGCAGCGGCATATGTTACATATAGGTTATCTCACAAAAAAATTTAAAGGACCGATTTTACGGTTATGTCGGAAAAAAATACAGCGCAGGCCTGCAATTATAGGATTTTTTACATATATTAATTTATGGTTCTATTGACAGATTGTGTTATGGGGTCGGCACAGTGAAACCTTATCAATTACCTGTAAGGAAATATCAAATACAGGTGTGCCGTGTACTTACATGGTGTGTGATGTAAGCGATAGAAAACAGGTTTACAAACAGGTAGATTATGAAATGTAGTTTTATGTTTCTACTGTTTTTGAAAGGTCTTGTGGAAAATAATTTTTATAAGCCTATCATGTATTTGTATAGAGTTTTGAAAAGCTTAGATACTCAGGGTTACATTATTATTATTAGACATGTATATATATTTTGGTGAAGATCCAATAATTACTTTTAAATTTATTGCAAATGGAAATAATCTGCACAAAACAAAATGCAGTGAATTTTTAGTGGTTTATTTCTCAGAATGTTATTATTCTAACTGGAAATAAATGAGTATATTTTATAGACCTATAATTAAAATAGGGCCTCCCAGTTTTTCAAAATGTTGCTTGGGATAATTATAGTGGCATATTTTATCTGTTCAAACATAGGGAATCATTTAAAAATACAGATTATAACGTTTGGAAAATATTTAAGAAAAACTGGGACGGGGGATGAAATTTTTTTAAAACGTCACTCTTTTGATGTCAAAATAGTCCCTTTTTTCAATGAACAAAATTTTAATTATCTTCTCTGAGTTTGTATGAAGAATCTGCCAAACTCTGAAGTGTCTGAAAACAAGGGCTTAGGCAGAGGGGTGTCCACCCGTCCAAATGACGGACACCCTGAATTGAACAATTGCCTCATTTGGACACCCTGTTTCAAGAAACTTTAACATGCAGGAGATAGGAAGCAACTGAAGCCAAATGACCATTTGGATACCATACTTTTGATTTCTGGCTAAACCCCTGCTTGTGGTTAAGTCAATTTCAATACTAGAATTGTTGATTTCCTTTATTCATCACTGGAACCACACCTCAACATATGACCAAAACAACATAGGGGGGAGTCTACTCTGCTGTAACATTCCCATTAATGTCCAATCCCTTACCAATGACTAATAAACACACTGGAATACCAAACTAAAGGCTCAAATTGAATTATTTGTATTTAGAATTTTCATTTTTTAACTATCAAAAAGTTTGAATTTTTAACTTTATATTAAAGTTATAAAAATGTTTGTCCATTTTTAGTCAAAAGGGTCCATCAAGGCCTTAGATAGTTATTTTATACTATAAAACCATGTTTTGCCAGGGTTCAAAACTCATAGTAATCAGCAGGGCTGAATTCAGTCTTTCACACCTGTCTGGATTGTTATTTATCAGGCTTTGAGAATGGTGGACGATATAGACTATAATTGTCCATTAAAATTGTAATGATCAGGCGTGTGCTGTTGGGGAAAGCAGACCTCACGGAAAACGGACCAGACCGATTTATAGGTTTCCTAAATTCTTTGCAGTGTTCGTCTAAATTTGCATTTTGCTACTGATTTTAACAAACTTTGTCAATCCGATTATCAATGAAGTTTGTAATATAAAGCAATTTTGCTTTATTTTTCATGAAAGCCCATTGATGAATTTAAAAAATCAGCAAAGCCGCGGCAAATTCAAATGTTCGGTTATCTCACAAAATTCTAAAGGACCGATTTTAAGGTTATGCCGTAAAAGATTACAGCACAGGCCTGATGACATAGGCATATTTGAACAAATGTACACATCATGCTTCATCTTTGTGAGTCTGTGCTGCATTAAACCTACCACAGTACTCAATGGATTTCAAACAAATTGGATGCCGTCATGTGAGTGAAATAACCTTAAATATGGCGTTTAACCCCAAACAAACAAATCAAACAAATTGGATCCCAGAGCCTGTTTTCATAAAGCTACTTAACTCTTTCGCTAAGGAATATTTTTTCTAGTCTGTTGTCCTTTACAACGTTTGCTTCTGGGCTTTAAAGCTAATGCTTATTGGTTACGTAA
>JAQQZZ010044504.1:0-10282 GCA_030265115.1 Mopalia vespertina | reverse complement strand
GTAATGGTGCGGGTTTATCCCAAAGTTCCCAGTCTGCGTTAAAAAGCTAGATGGTACTTGATGGTTACAAAATGATGTTACAAGTGACGGACCTATTCTACAATAAGGCCGAAACAAACCAGAAGCTACAGTCGTGCCTGTGCCATCTTCCCAAGGCAAAGCGGAAAAGTAGAACGTCGGTGTCCTCTCTTTCTTCCCTACCGTCCCTTCCGTAAACCAATGTCGACCAGGACTGTTGCGCCCAAATGTTGATTGTTGACCTTTACTCCAGCCAACCAGATTCGATCTTTCATACTACCCACAACCCAGAATGACCGATGTTATCATGCATGCTAAACGTTATTTCATGCGGATATTCCGCATGAAATCTCGTGGTAGGTCCCCAAATAACGTTTAAAATTCGATGTTATAACAGATATTTACCAAGCCTTTGTTAGTTCTAGAACCGGAAATCTATCACAGTTTTATGATACGGAAATGATATATAGATTCCCCCAAGAACAGGCAATGGAGAATCACTCGCGTATGATTGTGAACAGCTTTCGGATTGGCTGCTCATTTTGTCCATTGTCCAATGAAATACTTGCTGGCAATTGAGACAAGGAGGAAAATAATCGGATTTTAACTTTTAAGCGCTTGCCTTGTGGAGATGTATGAGTGTTGGCAAAGAAGCTTCTATTGATTTATTGCAAGCTATACACGCGCTACAAGACTGGCCCCGGAAATTCCATTTTCAAGGGTTACGGTGATTTGCGATGTAAAACTGTGTACTTCTCCCCTTAGCACTAAAATTACTTTGCGTTGCGTGTCGAACAACGTACAGAACTCCCAGCACGAGTTAACCTACTTCCTGGTCGTCGTTGATGAGCCACTGGTTAAGCATCTTTCCGGATCGGTTATGATGTACAGCGAAAAAAAGTGGTATTTCATTCTATTTTCACTATGATCAGAAGTGGTACTTGATTTCTATTGTTTCTGGATCAATTCTGATGTCGCCACGAAATAATGTGGCATTTCATTCCATTCTCACTATGATCAGAAGTGCATAGGCCTATTTGATTAAATTTTCAATATGATACGAAGTAGTTTCCGGATCAATTCTGATGTCGACCTGAAATAAAGTAGTATTTCACTATATTTTCCCTATGATCACAAGCAGTTTCCGGATTAATTCTGATGTCGCCGCGAAATAAAGTGATACTACATTATATTTTCAATTTGATCAAACAGACATGGTACTTGATTCTATTTTAACTTTGATCAGAAGTGGTGTTTGATTTTATTTTCGCTAGGATCAGAAGTTGTTCTCGGATCAAGTATGATGTCGCCGTGAAAAAAAAGTGATGCTTGATTCTATGTTAACTTTGATCAGAATTGGAAATTGGTTATATTTTCACGATAATCTTCTGTTTGAAATGATCCCGTGAGTTAAAAGTCTGAAGTTTTGACCTAGTCACGTTGGCCATCCGCTAGAGATTAAGTTGTGTGCCATGTGCCAGATGTTTTCAGACTTGATTGATAATTTGCACTTCGGCCCCTCGAACTGAAGTAGACAACAGTCACCACCGTGTGAGGTAAATAACCTCAACTACAATGTTATATACAAACCACAGAAGCAAGCCAAAGAACAAACCCGTTTGCCAGTTCCGAACTTTTGCAAGCTAAAACAAGTACGGAATTCGAACCCTCGACACGGTGACAGACGGCCGTCTGACAAATTGTGAGTTGTAATTAATAAACGGGTATAGTGAGATAGGGACATTTTTTATGACAGAAAGCATAAGCTTAAATGTAGACAGAATTCAAGTTCACTATAAAGAGAGCATTAACAGTTATTGACGTCATGTAACCAGGATTGATGTATTTGAAGCTCGCCCAAGCAAAATGAACTGAAAATATCTTTACGCTTATTTAACACCGTTAATTATAGCCGCTCACTCAGCGGGAAAATTCAAAAGGCAGATAAAATGGAGCATTAGTCACAATGTTCGTTGCTCTATTTTAATGTGTCAGAAAGTTTGCTTCAAAATAACTCTATAACTCATGACAAAAAAAGACGTCTGCGAGGTCTTAAGTAAAATGGCTTAAATTACATGTTTCAAGCAAAAGGTTAATTGAATCTAATTAAGCTCGATTGTGGATCGCCCAGACTACAGGCCTTCAATATATATTTTATCTTCAACATTAAATTTAAAATAATGAATCCGGTGAAAAGAAATAAATAAATTAAACACCACATTGCCCACCGCTGAGTTTCCCTGGATGCCATTCTAACATACAGAACAAGAATAATATATCTATCGTCGAGTATTTAACCCTGTGATATTGATCGGCCTCCTAAGTTGAGTTTAATACTGCGTGAATGGGCTGCCAGTAGTTATACAGTTAATCTCATTGTCAAGGGACTACTTTTGATTACTGATAGACTGTTTGTTTGATTGGGGTTTAACGCCGCACTAAAAGTTATTTCACTCATATGACGGCGTGCCAGCCCAAAGGGTGAAGGAAACCACCCTTGATGCCACTGGCAACAAACAAATAACAAGACAGAACAAGTACAGGACAATTACAGGACATAATACAAATACATTACAAAGATATCCCCTTAGCTTAGAGAACACCAGGGCAACAGAAAGTTCCCATCCAACCATCCGCTATTACTGATAGACGAACAAAGTTTGATTTGGCGAAGTGGTGGATAAGGAACACTTCACATTTTTGTGTTTTATCATGCCGGAGCTGTCTGAAGCAGACAACGGCGACACTATTTTACGCTTGGACAGTGTTTTAGAAAGTAACCAAAATGTGTCTGTTTTGTGAGCTGGCCACCCACTGCACATGCGTGGTACAATAAGGGGTCTTCCAATCATGGCATTACAACAACAGAGTGACGTCCCTTTGTGAAATAACGCTTTCCATTTACGGCAAGGGAGGGCCAATCCCCGATTTTTAACATGGGCGGTAAACGGAATATTGCAAATTAGCAGGTAAACGTTAATAAAACCATATGAATTTCATTTTCCCATATCTCAATGTTTTAAAGCTATATTTTCCTGAAAACCTACAACCCGCAATGTTTAAGTATGGACAGGTTACCCTACCGTGTCGTAAAGTGGCGACGTCTTTATTTACAACCAGCGGATGTTTAAACAATCAAATCGCAATGTGTATAAGAAATTATGAATTATTGTAAAACTTTAGTGTTCACATTGGTAATTAGATCCGATAGATAAAACTTATTTTTCACACAAATAATTGAGTATTAATTAAAATATGATGTCATGAATTGGTCACCATACAATTGTCTCACTCCTAACCAATGGGATTGGATGTTTTCATCTTTTGTAAAATGGACTTAATCTCTTCGAGGTGATGTCGTTTACCGATATTTCTGACAAATTGCGACATGGGTTGCTGTTTATCTCCAAGTTATATAGCATTCAGATTGCATCGCTACTGCTTCATCATTAGTCTCTGTTACTTTGGAATCATTCGACCATAATTATATGACGATTCTCTTCCAAGCTCACTTTTTTTTGCGTAAAAGTACAACAACAACAGTAATCGGACTTGATGTATTTATGCAGGTTTTCCACTGCCGACCCAAGATAAACAAGCGATACCGATTGTCTTAAAGTGAGAGGATCCCACAGGGACCTTTTTGCGTCGTTATAGCTCTATATACACTCTTAGAAATAATATTTCTTTTAGAGTTTCTTTAGAAAAGAGGATGATTCTAAATGGAACCAGGATGGTTCTAAATGGAACCAAAAAGACAAAAACGGTTCTTTGATATAATAAGTTAGGGAGAAATACATGGAACAGTTGCTGTGAAAGTTCCATACAGAGCCATAAAGGGTTCCATCAAAACCATAACTGAAGTACCTTAATGGATTGCATTAGAGACATATTTTCCTAAGAGTGTACATAACGTGGTCATGTACTGCATTTACTTTCCATCCGTGTCTATTCCCGATTCTTGTCGTTGGTGGTGGTGGTGGCGTTATTGTAGGAATTTATATTTATAGTATATTTCGTATTTATTCTTAAAATGATTTTGTTGTTTTTATTTTATTTTAATTAATGAAATCACTTAAATAATTGGCTAAATCGCGGTAATCACAATCTATCTATTATCCGTGGGGTAACTGTGGCACTTTCAGGAAACAACACGCATTTCTGAAATTAAGTTTTCCTGAAAACTAATATCTGTTCCGGTGAGAGCCAGTGCTCCGAGAATGACCAAGCTGAACTCCCTTCATAATTAAGACAATCAGTTACCAAAAACAATAAATTAATACAATTAACAGTAGTAGTATAACTTTGACTACAACGAGTTTATCATGACACAACAAAATGTACAGAAAGGTAAATTGAAGAACCCCATCATGAGTCGTCCAAGAATACAGGGATGCCACGAAGAAAATTCCTGCTTAACAACGGGCGCTACAGTATGCAAAATTGCTACCAGAGACTCGCTCGATGGATTAGTTCACAAGACCTGATTTTAACGCGGGACGGAATTTACATATAGATAAAGTCGAAAGAAACATTATGGCCTTTTGTAGTGCAAAAGAAACTCTCATATTTCCTGTTTTTGATCATGTTCAGCGGAGAATCAACCTTCAACATCTTACATGCCTCCCAGAGCTGATAGTGTAGCTTAGAGTATAGAGCTTAGCCGAAAGATTAGACCTACATATTGGTTTGAAAAATATTTTATTTCCATACGTTATGAAACTGGATTGGCGAACGCCGCTCCACTGCGAATTGAACTCGAGACCTTTAGCGAGCAGGGCATACAGGCTTTCGTTATTTCTGTTCTACAGGCTAGGAGAGTTATAATACCTTACAACTGAGAACATGTTAAGGGGAGCACCAGATCGGGCATTACTCTGCTTATAGCATTGACTTCAGGTGCTTTCCATGGTATTCTAGTAAGGACCCTGATAGTTTAAGTGATAGTTTTGTTTGTTTGGCTATTTAATGTTGTAAAATATCACCGGCATATAAGGTAAATATTATTGAGCACGGCGTTTTACAACGATCGATACTCAATAAATAACCAATCAATCAAATAAAAGATTGACACACAGCATAATAGAAAAAAAAACTTATGTAGTGAGCGAAGGTCTTACAAAAATAAACAAATTAGATCCCGTCAAATCGGTTTCCCAAATATGGCTGCAGGTCACGATTTGTGCAAGGCCACATTATATAGTTCTATGATTGTGTGAATTAGTATGCATTACTGCTCTTGTGAGCACTAATTTAAATTGTCCCCATATAAATATGGTATCATCTCGAACTGATGTAGTTCTTTGATCCGAATCTTTATTGATGTTATCATCCTCATATAGGTCTTTGTGTCTGTTCATCACACAACGATTGTCTGTGTGTATGTTAATTAACAAGATGTAGGTGAATATATTGTGAGGATGGCTAATTTAATAACCTCACCGAATTCATTAGTTTTTATGGTTAATCGAAGTCGGCTAAACAGGGCTAGACTTGATACGCTAGTAGCTAAGGCTTATGTCGGCTCCCTTGTTTGTTTGTTTGTTTGCTTGCTGATTTGTTTGTTAGTTAGTTTGTTTGTTAGTTAGTTTGTTTGTTAGTTAGTTTGTTTGCTTCTTTCTTTCTTTCTTTCTTTCTTTCTTTCTTTCTTTCTTTCTTTCTTTCTTTCTTTCTTTCTTTCTTTCTTTCTTTGCTTCTTTCTTTCTTTCTTTCTTTCTTTCTTTCTTTCTTTCTTTCTTTCTGTCATTCTTTCTTTTTTTATCGTGAAGCTTAACAGTGCTTCATTTACAAAAAGACTTTTCATTTCTGCTGGTTCGTGGAAAACGTGTAAGAAACCCCTTTAAACCCATCTCGCCACAACGGCCGTTGCTGGAATACTTTTCTTTGGATCCAAAGACGATATCAAAGATCTTTAGATGTTCTGAAATCCCATAATGAACAAAAGTTACGCCTATATGTTTTCTGTGCAGCACAATTCTTGAAGAGAGAAATTTGCTATTGTCAAATTATACTGGGATAAACTGAATGATAATTGTCCGGGAAGAAGGTAGAATCAACTGGATTGAAAATAAATCGAAAGTTACCGTTTCGTGATTTTACTTTAACCGTAGCTGTTAACGTTAAACACTTTTGCGACAGTATACCTTGCTTGATTGCAGCCCGATGGGTGACGGAAATCACCCTCGACACAAGTGGTGAATCATAGTGAGTCTGACGAGTTCGAAGACAAATACAGGACGTAATATATGACGTATGACAGGACAATGTGTCCAAATGCGCAGGAACTCAGGTTGTCTGTACTGCGTACATCATCTGGCATTCTAAAATAGAATCGATTCTACTACCTGCGTCGAGACAGTGACTCTAAGAAACACCCGGGCCATTTTGTTTTGATCTTTTGTTTGTTTGTTTGCTGATCTGTGGCAAGCGTCACCCCAAATATTGGCGGAAATTTATGCGCTTTGGCCTGGCGTGGCGAACGAGAGTTGTCTTAGTCTCGTCCACTATAGAAATTCTCGCGAGAATATGATTGATCATCTGGATATCAAAGGAGCGTCGCCTTTTTTATTTTCCTTCTCCTCACATCAATTGATAACAAAGTCTGTGTTGTGTAGAGAATTAACAGTAACCATCTGTTTTTCGACCAGAAAATAGTGTACTGATAAAATGAATTTGCCTATTTAAAGGTCATGTGCAATTAGCTAGGTTTATTTAAGTGTCGGTTAAAGTGTCGATACGCTGGTAAACAGGCTTCCAGTGAAGCAAATGTACGATCTTTATGCATATTCATACAATTATCAAGGCCAAGTTTAGTGACGATACCACAGTAACTAGTACCCCGAGGTGTAACCGATTGGTGCAGGGAAACCCACATCAGCCAATCGCCAACAGCCCCTTACAGCCAAGAGAACACCAACAGGAAACTCCCAGACATCAACCAGCACGCAGCGTTAATCTCGTGTAATAAAAACCCTGATAACGTGTGCTCAGCTTTGACACAAGTATACCTTTGGTTACGAATAAAGTCATCAACGTATCGTCAATCAAAAGGTTGAATAATGTACACTCGTTGCTTTAAAGATTGTTATGGTGTTTCTATAACAATTTAAAAAACAAACAAATCCAAAATGTTCGGGTAAGCTTAATGCTGAAATAGCAACAACACATGGCTATTGGAATATTATTAATTAATTATAATAATTAAATGACTCATTAAATAATTCCGGTTACTAATAAGTGAAACTAAGTGTCAATGGCCATATAAACTAACCACCCATTCCTCAAGGCATCCTTGATAGATGATTTTAAGGTGAGAAACTTAACAATTAAAGCGGTTTACCAGACTTTACCACCACAAAGGTATATAATGTGTATTTGTTTTGCGGCCAGTTTCCCAGCCTATTTTCGTCGTGTGAAGAATGACCGTGAGTTATTGGATGACCCACACCTCTAGGGGTCGATGGGCCAGTGATAGCTGTAATATTAACACTTTGATGTTTCAGCCGCAGGCCTCATCAAGCCGAAGTAAGTATAAAATAACACTTTCTCGACAGGTAAAAAAACTGTATACAATCATTGTCTCTTATCGCCTGATTTAACTTGACGTATTTCACAGCCTCTTCTTGAACTATTATGCGCCGAACAGCTCGTCGGTAAAACAGAAAAAAATCGCATTATTTTAAGTCTCAAAGGCGGTATAAATTTTATCACCCAATTAAAGGAAATGAAATTGACATGGTCAGTGTTCGTGTAACTGACAGCTATTAATGCGCAGCACGCTAGGCATGTGTTTATTAATGAGAGACAGGAGATTGTGTATTCGAGAAACAGGAACATATGGAAATTGATATCGTTATAAATAGATCACATTAGACGTTATAGTCTTGCAAGGTTGTAGTTAATCCAGTTTTCGGGAATATACGAAAGCTACGGAATTCGATTAACGTCAATGAAGTATAAGCTTTTTTCGTATTTTTGTCTCGTACAATTACAAGAAACCTCAAAATTAAAACAACATTTTCTAAAATTAAGCATGTATTGGCTTCAGAATTCGTGTTGTAGAAAAACTTTATAATTTACATAATAAAGTAGTCCCTTAGTGAAATAAAGTCACTCTCCTACGATACTTGTTGACTTTTATCGATATGAGAGTGACAGTGGAAAAAGTGGAAAAGGACCCAATCAAACTTAATTTCCAATGCAGTTTACAAAACGACTGATTTTTTTATTTATTTCACTGTCACTTCCCTAACGACAAATCTCAGCAATTATTAAATACCGCATGAGAGTGAATATCTGCGACTATATATCCCTAAGATCATATTAAACAAAATAAGGCAACAACCGCTTTTATCTGAAAGTTCGTTTAAACAACAAAACTGTTGAACCACGGGATGAGTTTTATATGTCAACGAGTTCTCATAAAATAGTATGTACATCTCAAGACATATATACCAATATCAAATAGTCATCAAAAGGTCACGTGATCATGGGTTGATCGCGCGACAGCAGTCCGGTTGCTGCTTGTGTCACACAAAAATGGCACATGGCCTAGTCGAGGTGAAATCGTTTACCAAAATTCCCCAGGGTGGGTAAAACGAATATTCCGAAGGATGGGTGGAATGGATATTCCCGAGGGTGGGTGGAAGTATAAGTACGGTTTCCTCGTGAATCTACTCTATCATAAGGAAGACACTGCCATCATATTAATGATAACATAGTTCATATGAATTCGAGTGTAACGTTAATCATCAACAAAGCCAATGTATACAGTTATCTCATATACACTGTATAGCTCATAATGAAAAATATATCATATCTAACTATGAACAGACTGTCAAAGGTCAGAATATATGCACAGGCGCATCTCTCGAGATTCGTACAGGCTTATCTCCCTTGATCTTGGTGGTAAACACTGAATGGAATAAATTCCTTTCGTAATAAATTTTGAAATCACACTGATTGATTCATATGTCATTTTCCCATTGCCGCTTTCAGATTTTAAATATTCCATCTACTTTTGTCAATATCGGAAGAGACTGATAACCACCTCAGTTACCGTTCTACTTACTCACGTGCACTCGCCTGCAATGGTTTATGGGAAACATTGTGACAGAAGGCTAGAGATAACGAGTAGGCTGTATTCACTTCGACTGAATCAATGCTTCCTACAGTTAGTTTTATAAAGAATAGAACAAGCAAGATGAAGGGAGATTAGCATCCAATTGCTTCGAGACATGCGCAATTTTGTAACCACCAAGTACTCATCTTTCAACGCAAACTGTACCTTTGGGATGAACCCGCGACATAGCGTTCTTCCCAGGAACTCACGTGGTGGAGCAATAATCTGTGCAACAGTTACGGAAAAATTCAGCTATTTAACAAACGTAATTGTGAAATGTGGGTCAAAATAAAATGGAACAAATTTTTTAATAAGAATAATTACATTTGTTAGTAACTTTCAAAACGAATCTCGATCTGCAGCTGTACAACCTCAATGCATAGTCCTGGTGTATTTATGCAGTTATAATTTGCCTGACACCGCCGTCATAATAACCAGTCACAAACTATAACCACAACCCCAAAAACAAGCAAAGTGCCAAGAACGTAACTTAAAAAATGAAAAAACTAAAACGCTCTTCTTTAGTCTAAGTTACTTCTGTGGCATGCCAAAGTTCTTCGAAAACTCGGCTTTAATCACTAAAAAGGGCTACGGACATTCAGTTATTTCAGTGAAATGTACAAGCAGGGATTCCAGTGTTTTTTAAGGTCGATGTCTCTGTTGTGTTTTGCAGAGTGTTTAAGGGCGTTAAAAAGGTTATTTCCTTCATATTACGTTATAATGTCTGTCCCGGCAATGCCCATTTTCGTTGGAATGTCGATATCGATTGTCCAAGGCTTTAAATGTGACACAGGCTAGAAGGCACTCTTCATTTGATTAAAACCGGATGCCGTCTTACCTACCGACTTCCGTAGGCCTACATCCCGCTTGGTCATACACGGGGACCATTTTGAATCTAGTGATATTCGCCATAACGGCGTAAATTGTGCTGTCGTCGTCAGCGAATAACAACTGTATAAATACATCGGGGCTATGTTATGATGTAATTCAGCTGTAAATCAATCCAATTCCATTTTTTTTCTCCAAAGATACCATAGTCACCCCCAATCAGACAAACAAACTTATAAATAATTTTTGTGTCTTTTAGAAAGTGAAGATTAACAGTATTTTCGTTATTTTGGGATTACACTTTCTTAGTTTGAA